>CM068298.1:12596169-12879887 GCA_034768395.1 Linum lewisii | reverse complement strand
TTTTAGCCAAAATACTATTCTGGAAAATCAGGAAAAAATAGGCCAAAGATGAAGTCATCCCCCAAAATTTATGGTATTTAATTACTAAGGCAATTAATGGCTTAATAAAGCCATTTAATTCCTTAATTTATTCAATGTGGTATTGGCTCAAAATAATTTAAGGTGTAAACAAATGCCCCCCAACAACTTAATACACAAGAATTGTGTGTTAAGTTGTTGATATCAAGTTAATTGTGGTTTTTTTTTGCTTAACCCTCATTGCTTGATACATCATGCCATTCTTTAAGGAGTAGAATACGAAGTTCCTTCGCTCATAGTGGCCCTTTCATTAGGACCATTGAGTCCCCACACCAATACCAACACAAGTGAGTTGTGGCATGGGGCATCACCACGGTTTCAAAAATTAAAAACCTTTAACATCCCATAAAGAAGGGACGTAAGGCTTCAGATACTTTCCATTGATAAGACGTTCATGTAACACCCCATCGAGGTCCTTCAATAGATATGCTCCGTTGGGTCGAGTAGTATGGATGATAAAAGGCCCTCGCCAATTCGGTGACCATTTACCAAACTTAGGATCCTTATCACCAATAGGCAAATGAACTTCCCAGACTAACTCTCCCTCTTCAAATGACTTATGTTTGACTTGCTTGTTGTAGGCACGAGCAACCCTTTCTTTTTGTACCCGTATGTTGTCCAACGCCTTGAGTTGTACTTCATCCAAGTCAGATAGTTCCAACATCATAGACTCATAGTATTCTGATGGAGTCATCTCATGTTGATGTAGATACCGTAATGACTTCACAGTCACTTCGACTGGTAGGAATGCTTCATGGCCATATGTTAAAGCAAAGGGTGTCACTTTGGTGCTACTTCATGGTGACATCTGTATGCCCATAAGGCTTCTGATAACAACATATGCCATTCCCTTGGATTGTCTTCGATCATTTTAGACAATATTCCTTTCACCACCTTGTTAGAAGCCTCAGCTTGTCCATTGGCCTGAGCATAGTATGGCGTGGAATGAATAATCTTGATTCCTAATTCTTTGGCAAATTCCATCACTTGCTCCCCCGTGAACACGGTCCCTTGATCCGCTGTTATAGTAGCAGGAAGACCAAACCTATGGACCATGTTTTCCTTAATGAAAGTAATCACTTCCCCTTGGTTTACCACTTTCATTGGCTTAGCTTCCACCCACTTGGTGAAGTAGTCTGTCGCTAGAATAACAAAAGTGTGTTGTTTAGAGGATGGGGGGTAGATCTTCCCTATCAAGTCCATTGCCCACCCAAAGAAAGGGCGAGGCTTGATGATGGACTTTAGGTCGACAGCATGAGCTCTTTGCACTGGACCATGGCGTTGGCAAGCTTCACAACCTTTGGCATAGGATGCACAATCTTCTCCAATGGTAGGCCAATAGTAGCCATACCTATGAAGTATCCACCTCATTGAAGGGCCAGCTTGGTGGGCTCCGCATATTCCTTCATGAACTTCAGCCATGGCTTGTAGAGCCTCTTTGCCCCCCAAGCACTTTAGTAGTAAACCATCTGCCCTCTTCTTGAATAAAGTCTCGTCTATCACTACATAATTTCTTGCTTTGAATTTGGTAGTATGGTCAGTTTCCCCATTTGGGTTCTTTAGATATGTTAGCAATGGGACTCGCCAATCATTAGAATCTTCCTCAATCATGTATACCTCTGCTACTTGTTCTAAACGGTCTCGTAATGGAAGGAGGGATTTCACAAATATTTGTCCTCCTCCCTCATGCGAAAACTCTCTAAAACCAGAAGCCAACTGTGCCAAGTAGTTAGCTTTTCCATTGTCTTGGCGAGGAATGAACTTAATTGACACGTTATGAAAGTGGGAGATTAAATCTTGGACATGGTTGAGGTATGTCTCTAACACATAGTTGACACATCGGAAGTCACCAAGTACTTGGTGGACTACTAATTGTGAATCTCCTTTGATATCTACGTTCTTTGCCTTTAATTCAACAAGGATCTCCATGCCAACCACCAAAGCCTCATATTCAGCTTGGTTGTTGGTACAAGGGAAGTCAAGGGTGAAGGCAAAGTGCATGGAGTGACCCACTGGCGAAGTTAGTACCACTCCAGCTCCTGCCCCATAACGTGTCTTTGAACCATCAAAGAACAAAGACCAAGGAACCTCTCCTATCATCCCAATCTCTACTGCTTCGCCTGGCACGTCCACACATGGGTGGTCTGCCAAGAAGTCAGCGAGAGCTTGCCCTTTAACAACTTTTTGTGGAACATATTGTAAATTAAATTCAGATAGGGCAAGGGTCCACTTGCCAATCCTCCCATGGATGATTGGCCGTGATAACATATATTTGATAAGGTCAGTCTTACAAATGAGTTGTACTTGAACAGGCATCAAGTAATACCTTAGCTTCATACAAGCAAAGAACAAAGCTAGACATAACCTTTCTATGGGAGAGTACTTCCTCTCCGCTTCATTTAAAAGCCTACTTAAATAATACATGGCTTGTTCATTTCCCAAGTCATTATCCTGGGCTAACAAACATGCTACTGACGTGTTAGTGGCTGAGAGATACAACTTCAGAGGTTGATGTGGGATGGGTGAGTTGAGTACTCGCGGGTTCGCCAAATACCTCTTGATGTCATCAAAAGCTTGTTGGTGCTCTTCGCGCCATGCAAACTCTTCTTCCTTCCTCAACTTCAACAAAGATGAGAACACTTGGGTCCGGCCAGCACAGTTTGAGATGAAGCGCCGAATATAGTTGACTTGGCCAAGGAACCTCTGCAACTCTTTCTTATCACGAGGTGGCATGGCCTCGATGATGGCCTTGGTCTTGTTTTTATCGAGCTCAATGCCACGTTGGTTTACAAGGAAACCAAGGAAGTTTCCTGCACTCACCCCAAAAGCACATTTAAGAGGATTTAATTTCAAACCATGACTTCTCATGCGTAGGAAAGCCATACGTAAATTATCAAGGTGGCAACGCCTTACCTTTGACTTGACAACTATGTCGTCTACGTATACCTACACAAATTCACCAATCAAGTCATGAAAGATGGTGTTCATAGCTCGTTGATAGGTCGCCCCAGCATTCTTCAAACCAAAGGGCATGACCACCCATTCATAGCATCCAATGGCACCTGGACAACGAAAAGCTGTCTTGTGGATATCCTCATCGGCTATGTAAATCTGATTATAGCCCGAATAGCAATCCATGAAAGAGAAGACTTCATGCCTAGTAACTGCATCAAGCAACATGTCAGCAACTGGCATGGGATACTCATCCTTAGGAGTGGCTGTATTTAAATTTCTAAAATCTACACAAACACGAAGCTTTCCATTTTTCTTCCTAACTGGCACCACATTAGACAACCACTCTACATACCTAGCCGTTCTTATAAATTTAGCCTTTAACAGGCGTTCAATTTCCTTCTTTATCTCAGGCAATACCTCATACGCAAAACGCCTAGGAGGTTGTTTGAAAGGCTTAAATCCCGATTTAATTGGCAGCCTATGTTCTACCAATTTCCTATCTAAGCCTGGCATCTCATGATAATCCCATGCAAAACAATCCTTAAACTCATTTAGTAGATTGATAAGATCATACCTGTCAGCCTTAGGCATGGTGGCACTGATAAAGGTAGGACGTTGATCGTCCTCAGTGCCAAGGTTGATCTCCTCTAAAACATCACATGCGGCAATGTGTTTGCCGTCATCTTCATTAAATCCTATCTCTTCGCCTTGTCCAGGAAAATCATCATCTGGAACACAATCAGCCATCAACAAGGCTCATCACATACTAGCCACTGCTCACATTGGTAGATGGCCAACCTTTCTCTCAAGGCCGTGACTTCGGCCTCCCTCACCACCTTGTCTTGAGGTGGTCTATTCATCATCAACAACTTTGGTGGCGTCAGGTGGACCATCCAAAGAGAACATGGATGGTCTCACTATCTCTGTCAACGGATCAATGCATGCCTTGCTCAAAACTTTGGCACTCGAGATGACCACCGTACATGGTCCTCCATCCATGCCTCTAACTTCCAATGGGCCGAAATCACCATGGTATAGAGGGGCTTCAGCACAGTTGGCTCCTACTGCAAATGGCATTGTGTCAGCTTGAATGACCTCAACCATTCCTTCCTTGTTCCACAACATCATGCATTGATGTAATGATGATGGAACACATTTACTTGCATGGATCCAGTCTCTCCCCAATAGGGTATTGTAACTGACGACACCATCCACAACGAAGAAGGCACTCATCTTCTCCTGGCTTCCAACTCCTACTACCACTAGCAAAATCCCTTTCGCCAAAGTGGATCCTCCATTGAAGCTGGTGACGAACACCTCAGTAGGAATCAAGTCACATGTGTTCTTACCAAGCTTCTTCAACATCCTTGTTGGCATCACGTTCACAGCTGCGCCATTGTCAACCAAGACCCTTGACACTGACACTTCATCCAATCTTTCCTTAATATAGAGGGGCCTTAGATGCCTTAACATGTTTGGCTCTGGCTCCTTGAATACCACAAGGTGGTTAGGTACAACACTTAACTCCTCTTCCATTATACCCTTCCCTTTCGAAGCCATCACTGACATGACAGCCTCCTCATTGGGCAAGCTATCCTCCTTAGTCAATGAACTCTCAGGTTCATCGAATTCTGGGCCCCATGTAGGGTTTTCCACTGGAAGAGATGTTGTCTCCTCTAGTCCTTGGTATAACACATAGAAAGGATAACGCACTCCATCTTCACCAAGCAAACCCACATGCTTGTGGCCTGCTTCATATAGCTCCTTCAACAATCGTTGTGAACTTTTGTATTGCCTCTTGGCTTCTGTGGCCAAGTCGACCCTACATCCCAACCGAACCATCTTCACACTCCATGGCTCGTCATCCATATCGAGGTGATTGAACTCCTCGACTAAATGTGCCACAGATTGATCCTCCGTCACTTCTTCATCGACTTCTCCACTTTCCACATGTACCTGTTGATCTTCCTCTTTCGATTGGAAAATCCTTGGGAGTATGTAGTTAGTAGCCACTGTGGGTGGCAAGCTTCCAAACTTGATAGTTACAGGAGGGTCTTGGTCATCACCATCATCCTCCTTATCCTTCCTCTCAAACCTAGGGTTTGGATGATCCACATCGATCATCACATCATCAAAGTAATCATCAATGTCAGCATCATACCCTGCGTCATACAATCCAAGTCCATCATCTGTCTGAAGGTTATCTTCCACCTTCTCATTCACCTCTTCAACCCTTGGGGCTTGGACACGCTTGCCCTTTCCCAACACAGTGACTTTGAGACCAGAGGACATGGAGTTGTCCACCTTGATATCAGCTTGAAGGGCATCCTCTGCTCTGGGCTGTTGCATCCTTCCAATCTCATGGTGGGCCATCTCATGTTGGCCTCTACGACTTTGAGCATTCTTGCGAAGGAACCTTCTCTTCTGAGTCCTCGTCAAGTCAGCCAATGCTACTGGTTGTTGACGTCGGATAACATTGGTATGCCAACCACCATGTGGCACGTCAGGAATTCGAAAAGTCCTTTTCATGGGATGGCCAGGAGCCAACCATTGCCTTGGCTGCCATCCGACTGGTTGTCGCACTCCCTCCACCATTCTCTGATATGGTGGATACCTTGGTTTATTGGGAGGAGGGCCAAGCCTCTGATGAGCGGGCTTGCTTGGCTTCACCTCATCGAAGTTGAGACTCCTCTTGCACTGAACACACAACTTCTCCTCATCTTGCCTACCAAGTGAGGCAGGAGTGGATTGCACATTCGAAGATGAATTGCCCTCTTGAGGCAGCGTTGTGTCCAACACCAGCTTGAACCGGGGCAACTCAATCTTGGAGAAATCAGGGTTAACCATGTTCACGCCAACTGTGGCGGGGAAAGGATCTGTATCCACTAACATGGCATCTTTCCTTGCCTCAGGAAACTTGATGCGTCCCTTCTCAATGGCATCCTGTAAAATATTTCGAAAAACCACGCATGAGTCAGTAGAGTGAGACATGTTATTATGCCACTTACAATATCATCTTCATTTCAACTTATCAGGCGATGGGAGGTTATGCCCCCTGAGAGCTTGACTTCACCATCCTTGTAAAGTTGGTCAAATATCAAGTCTGCCTTCGTCACATCGAATGAATACTTCCTTGGTTGGATGGGCGCACGATTAGGTCTCCCCTCTTGTGGCCCAACATCAACTTTAGACAATGAACTACACACATAGGGTTTCCCTGGCACTATCTCTGCCAAGTCGACCTCAACCTCACCAACCCCACCATCGATGTGGTGGATGGCATAATCAAAATTTGGGAGGTATTGCCCCCTTGAGGCACTCCTCCTACTCTCTTCCTCATGGAGGAGAGATTCATACCTAACAGCACATGACATGAGTTGGAACAAGTCAGAGAACTCTCGATCTTGGAATTTCTTTCTAAGTTCGAAGTTCAATCCTCCTTGAGCCAGTTTGACAAACTCTCTTTCTGTTAGGTTAACAAAGCAACGGTTTCGAGCATTCTTGAAACTAGTCAAGAAACTCTCAACTGACTCTCCTGGCTGCTGGCGCATACGTGCCAAGTCTGCCATGGAAACCAATGGCGGTACCAGGGGGAGCTGGGGAGCCAAGGCGCCCCCCTCCCCGGTATCGAGTCTAATATTACATGTATTTTTTGGTATTTTCGGAATTTGGCGCCGGGGTATTTGAAGTTCGGCTCCCCCACTACGTTGTTTCGGTGAAATGTTGTCTTAAATTTTACATAATAGTTACTCATAATTCACTTATAGTGTGTAATAATTAAATATTTGATCATAAATTATCCAAATTTAAAAAAAAAATTACCGGTGGCACATATAATTATTTTTTACTAATTAAGCAACTTATAGCCAAAACATTTATTGTGTATTTTTACTTAGTATTAGATGAATGAAAAATTTATACTATTATTCAAATTTGAAGAAATTTTTTTGCCGGTGGCACCAATTTTTAATGTACAATTCGGCTCCCCCCGTATACCAATCCTGGTTACGCCATTGATGGAAACCTCTGGCTCAGATCTATAAAATTGGGCATGGAAGATCTGCTCCATCTGTTGCCAACTTTGTATGGAGTTGGAAGGCAAGTTGACGTACCAAGCAAAGGCTGGTCCTGTCAACGAGTTTCCAAACAACCTAAGTTTGACGAAGTCACCTAAGTCACCACATTGGACAGTGAATCGTCCAACGTGCTCCACGGTAGACTGATCTCCGGTCCCCGTGAAGGTGGTAAACTCGGGTACCCTAAAACCTCTAGGGAAGGGATGGTGTCTATCCACCCACTCTGGATAAGGCTTTCGATACACAGACGGCATGGTTGGCCTCCCTCCAAGGCCAAGATGCTCATTGAGCAACTGTGCCACCTGTTCCCTTAAATTATTATTATCATGTACCCCTGGTGGTTGCCCCCCGGGTGGTGGCATGAATCATGTTGGATCCATTCCATGTCTATTGACTTGGGGCGGTATTGGTGGTGGTGGATACGCACGTGGGGGTACCTCCACATTAGGACGTGGTGGTACTTGATCCATATTGAATGGACGGTCAGGGGCCACATATGGCCTAGCCTCTGGAATATGTTGTCGAGCAAAACCTATGGTAGGCATTTGCTCAACATGGGTGTTGGATGTGGTGGCAAGATTTTCGCCATTCCCATGTTGATGGGAAGGTGGTTGACTTGCCACTGGAGGTGAGAGGTTGTCCTGCCATGGTTGGCCATTCCGACCACTAACAGGATGAGGGCTTACATTCCCAACGCCATTGCTCATCGATCCTAGACCATCGGGTGGCAAGGCTCTAGACTGAACTAAAGGCGTCGTTAAAATTTTCCTGAACTCCTGAAAATCAGTTTGATTTTTGTTAAACACATCAAATACTTGAATTAAACGTCTTTCAACATGAGAACTTAAAGACTCAATTTGAGAATTCACCTGGCGGGCATTCCCTGCCATTGAAGCCTCCATGAGTTGGCGGTGCTCCACCATTGTCTGGCGGAGTGACATGATTGCCTCGCCTAGATCAGCACTTGGCGCCACAGGTTGTGGCCTAGCCTCCTTGTCGTTGCCATGAATTCCGGCAACATCTTCAACTGTCTGGCCATGTTCAATGTTGGCCACTTGCTCCTCCACAGATCCATATGGAAGGTCACCTTCTGGGTTCTTTCGCCTTGGAGCCATGATATCAAACACAATGTCCCACCGAGCGTGCCAATTTATTTCTGGTGGTAGAAACTTTTGTGTTTGAACACAATAAATGCGCTTGACTTCTTAGAACAAGGATTAATTACACAGTTCACACCTCTCCAAACAAAGTTCGAACAAGGGTGTTTGATGTTTTTTATGGCTATGTCTACTGCTACTCCTATGGAGGTTCTGAGAGAGCTCCAAAAGAAAAGACGGCTATGGCTACTGAAACTAAACTTGCAGAGAAAAGTAGAAATTTGGGCAGAGTGTCTGCTTGTGTGATTGCGCGGGCTTGTCTCTGTCGAATGCCTCTCATATTTATAGAAAAATATGAGTGGTAACTGCAAGTGGAGGAAGTAACTGCCATGGAGGTTACTTCATATCTCTTGAACGTGGCTATCATCGTGGTGGTGGCGGTTTCCTCTCTTCAACTGCCTTGGAGGAGTGGTGACGTTGGTGGAAAAAGCTTGTATTCCTGAGATAGGGTTTGATATGATCATGTCATCCCTTAGGGTTTCATCATAATGAGGAGATGACACCGTCCCTTGAAGTTGGCCATAGGGTTCCCTCTTGATGAGGACGCTTTCCACCTTGCTTCCCTCCTTCTCTCTTGACGAGGAGGTCGTCATGATGGCCTTAGGATTTCCATCTTGATGAGATGGCTTCCCTCCTTCCCTCTTTCCTTCTTGAGGAGGAGGTCATCATCTTGCATCATCATCATGGAGTCGGCCTTAGGGTTTCCATCTTGATGAGATGGCTTCCCTCCTTAGGGTTTCCATCTTGATGAGATGGCTTCCCTCCTTCCCTCTTGACGAGGAGGTCGTCATCATGACATCATCATCATGGAGTCGGCCTTAGGGTTTCCATCTTGATGAGATGGCTTCCCTCCCTTCGATGGATCGACATGAGATCCTGACTTCGATGGAGTCATTAGGGTTTCCATCTTGATGAGATGGCTTCCCTCCTTAGGGTTTCCATCTTGATGAGATGGCTTCCTTCCTTCCCTCTTGACGAGGAGGTCGTCATCTTGCATCATGTGGAGTCGGCCTTAGGGTTTCCATCTTGATGAGATGGCTTCCCTCATAGGGTTTCCATCTTGATGAGATGGCTTCCCTCCTTAGGGTTTCCATCTTGATGAGATGGCTTCCCTCTTAGGGTTTCCATCTGATGAGATGACTTCCTTCCTTCCCTCTTGACGAGGAGGTCGTCATCATGACATCATCATCATGGAGTCGCCTTAGGGTTTCCATCTTGATGAGATGGCTTCCCTCCTTCCTTCCTCTTGACGAGGAGATCGACATGAGATCCTCACTTCGATGGAGTCGTTAGGGTTTTCCATCTTGATGCGATGGCTTCCCTCCTTCCTTCCTCTTGACGAGGAGATCGACATGAGATCCTCACTTCGATGGAGTCTTTAGGGTTTCCATCTTGATGAGATGGCTTCCCTCCTTCCTTCCTCTTGACGAGGAGATCGACATGAGATCCTCACTTCGATGGGTCGTTAGGGTTTTCCATCTTGATGAGATGGCCTCCCTCCTTCCCTCTTCGATGGGATTCCCTCCTCCTTGATGGGGAGGCTCCGTGAGGATAAAATGGTAAATCCATGGCCTCGGTTAATCAATTTAACTTAATAGAATGATTAAAGGTTAATAAAGCCATTCAAACCTCCACAAACAAGCAATGTGGTATTTTTGGTCGTCATCTTGCAGAGGCCATATCTCACTGGTCCTATGGAACTGGGTTGTCATATATATATGGATGGAAAGATAATTTCGTTATCTTTCCATCGCCACTAATTTCACATCAATCTAAGTTCGTATGAAGAAGTTATGGCCAAGATACTATTCTGGACAGAATTAACACGAAAAATAGGCCAAAAGATGACGTAATGGCCCAATTTATGGTATTTAATTACTAAGGCAATTAATGGCCTAATAAAGCCATTTAATTCCTTAATTTCTTCAATGTGGTATTGGCTCAAAATAATTTAAGGTGTAAACAATAATTTAACTGGAACTAAAATTCTCCTTCGAGTCTTATCCCACAAGGTTCAAACGGGGGTAGCGAGAATTCTCCATGATTCTCCCCTTCCATGCTTGGAAACAACTTGAAGCTAGTGGATCTAGCTCTAGAACCTCTCTCCCACAAAAGATCCTCTTCTTCATCTAGTGTTGCTGCAAAATTGCTTCGGCAATAAAAGTTTAATCTTCACTAGAGGCATTGCTCATAGACTAACACCTGCCACATCTGCAACCAACATGAAGAATCTATCCATCACCATATTTTTGTTTGTGCTCATGCGACTTCTTCATGGAGACTCCTTCTCCCCTTTCTGCTCCCAAGGATCCTCACAAGCCATTTCTCTCTTAGTTTTCTCCCTTCATGTCTCTGCCGGAGTAGGATCCTCTATCAACTCTGCAATCCATTGCTAGAATATTTGGAAGGCCCACAATAACTCCTGCTTCCATGATTCATTACAAAACATAATGATCACCACGTCAAATGTCACCGACTGGTTCTGTCATCCACCCATTTCCCCTCCATCAGCCCCACCTCCCCATACCCTTATGACCATAAGTCCTCTGCCAAGTATTTCTTCTTTCACAATACACTGTGATTGGTATTTCCTACACGACTCTCAGAAGGCAACACACAAACTTATCCTATCAAACTTTACCAAACAGATAATCGATGGGAAGACATGGAATTTTTACTGCTCTCCTCCCATAGTTTCTAAAGCTCAAGCCCTACTTGAAATCGACCCATCTTGCCCTTACCCTCATCTCTCTTGTCACTATCCTTTTTGATTGTCAAGTCCTTATCAAGGCTATCAAAGATCCACCAACATTGTTGACCCTACGAATGCTTTTGATATTTTGGAAGTATCTTTGTTTTGGTTGGTAACTAACCCAACATTTTGTTCAAGTACACTCCGAGATCGCGTAATTTGAAGGCTGATTGGGTTGCCCGCTCTGCCCGTCAAAGAACTCTGCAAGGAGACTGATTAAGTTCCCTGTAACTGTTAGACCCTTGTAATAGACAATGTTTCCATCTATGAGAAGAGTAGTCTGAATCAAATTGAATCGTGTTAGCAAGAAATTTTGACAACCTTATTTATATACACCAATTATGGTCTATCGACCAACTCACTGGTTCCGGGAGGAATGTATTAACCAAGAACAAGAAATGAGAGAGGCGAAGAACTAATAGGAATTAAGTGAAGGGAAAATAATCAAAATATAACTTGAGTGATTTTAAAACGTAATTAATTTAGCGAAGGTTAGACTTTATTGGGTGTAGATTCGGCGCGTAGATAAACCATCCCTCCAATAAAGAAAAGCATTTGAGACGCGCGCACACATTCACACTTCATACTTACGAAACACTGTGCTCGGATCAGTACGAACGAGGGCAGGTTTAGTACGATCCAGTACATACAGAGGGGGGAAGGACTCACATCCCTCACCGGAATGGACAACTCCGGCTCTCGAAGGTGAGTTTTAATCGCCCGTATTCTTGTTTCTCTTCTGGATTTCATATGGGAATTCGTTTTCTAATTTTATACTTTTTTATTCTGAGTGACTCTAGGGTTTAATTTATTTTGTAATGGGTTTGGGTTTGTCTCGTCGATTCTTCTGGGAACGCACAGGGACTCTGGAAGTTGGGATTGGGAGGAAGAGAGGATGAAACCGAATACCTGGAGCGACCTAAAGAGCCCGATTATATATATATATATATATATATATATTACTTGAGGACAGGTTGTTGCGGGTACGAAGCTAAGTGTCAGTTCAACCATCCATGGGACCGAGTTGTGGTAAGTTTTCCAGTTGCGTTCCGGCCACTGAATGTTTCTACTCGAATCAGTTGTTATCTCTTGTTTCTCGATTGGGATTGGATGATGATGATCACTACAAGAAAATACGCTTTTAGTCACGGTTCTTTAGTCACGGTTTATGAACCGTGACTAATTGGTCACGGTTTTAAAAACCGTGACTAATTAGTCACGGTTTTTTTAAACCGTGACCAATTAGTCACGGTTTTTAATGAACCGTGACTAATTTAGTCACGGTTTTCAAAAACCGTGACCAATTAGTCACGGTTTCTAAAGAACCGTGACTAATTTAGTCACGGTTTCATTAAACCGTGACCAATTTAGTCACGGTTTTTTTTGAAACCGTGACTAATGATGTTCCACGTTGGCAATCCAAGTGCAGTCTATGTTAGCAATCTGGACTTCGTCCCTTCTCTCTCTTCTTCTTCCCCGACAACTTCTTCTTCTCTTCTTCAACTTCACCTTCTTCCTTCTTCCTTCACCAAATCCAGATCTCCACTCTTCTCCTCTTCATAAACACCCCGCTTCTTCTTCTCCGACTTCCCCTTCTCCTCTGCCGATACACTCCCCATCGCCGACCACCCTCTTCCGAAACATCGGCACCGCCGAGTCTTCTCCGGCTTCCCCTTCTCCTCTGCCGAAACAATCCCCACCCCGGACACCATCTTCACTCCGATTCCACTCTTCCAAAACACCGTCGCCGCCGCCGAGTCTTCTCCGGCGTTCCCTTCGCCTCTA
This sequence comes from Linum lewisii, assembly GCA_034768395.1. NCBI lineage: Eukaryota > Viridiplantae > Streptophyta > Magnoliopsida > Malpighiales > Linaceae > Linum > Linum lewisii. The sequence continues at coordinate 12,867,084 of CM068298.1, read as the reverse complement.
TCGAAGCAATCTCAACCGTGACATCATCTTCACTCCACCAAATCCCTGCCAACACCAGCTCTGAATTCATATCCAGATCCAGATTCAGCAATGGTGATGTGGGAATTGAAGAAGACAGTGGTGTTGGGTTCTGGGAAGCAATGAAATCAACGGCGACCATGGTAGCAGCGACGACGGTATTAGCGACGACGGCAGCGGCGAACGATTAGCTTTTATTTTTTGTTAATTATATCGAAAAAATGTAATTTTGCCATTTGACACAATTAATAAATTAAGTGACTAGTTCGTAATTAATCGGGATGTTTTGTTAACATTTTAATTTTATCGATCATTTTGCATAACTGAAGGAGTTCAGGGTCTGGTCCTATAATTTGATGAATTAACCAATGGGTCACTGAAATTTTCATCATAACAGTTTGGTCACCAAATTTGTCACGGTTTTCATATTAAACCGTGACTAAAATTGGTCACGATTTTTAATGAAACCGTGACTATTTGGAACAAATTTTGTCTCGGTTTCTTTGAAAACCGTGACTAATATTGGTCACGTTTTTTAAGAAACCATGACTAAAATCTATCACTGTTTCATAACAAAACCGTGACAGAAATGTTAGTCATGGTTTCCTTTAAAACCGTGACAAAAACTGGTCAATATAGTCACGGTTCATTAAACCACGACTAAATTTTTTTGTCACGGTGAGGCCAAAAAACCGTGACTAATAAGCTGTTTTGTTGTAGTGGATGATGTATTTTGTTTGATTGTGGATTCGCGCTACTATAAGCTACCTCATCTATAATTGGGAAAATTATACTGGTAAACGTTTGATTGTGAATTGGTTAGGTACTGGGAGTTGCTAGGGCTGGTGAAGGCAACTTCCCTGAACGAATTGGCCAGCCTGGATGTCAGATACCCCATTTTGGTTCTTCGAGATTATGGAACTAAGAGAACTTTTGGAGTTTCAGATGAGGGTATCTGTCTCCAACTACATGTATTGCTACTGAAATGGTGACTTTTATCCGTGTTTAATTTCCAGTATTATATGAGGATTTGGACTTGTAAATTTGGTGCTTCTTTTGAATACCACCACCCAAAACAGGCACTGGGTTTGCTTACTCATGTGGCTCTAAATTGTTTTGGTTATCCATTGCGTTCGGTTGGTATGAACTTTTACCTGATGCTTGTACCTATTTTATCTGATCGATTTAGTATCTTTTGTTTGGTTTAACCATGTAAGTGTTGATTGTGACAACAGGGTAAAAAAGAATGTATATACTACATCAAAACGGGGCAGTGCAAGTTTGGTGCTACATGTAAATTCCATCATCCACAGCCTGCCAATGTACAAACTCCAACCCAGCCATTGCCACCACATGTAGGAGGACCTATGGCTACTCCATTAGCTGCACCTGCAGTATATCCACCCATGCAATTTCCTTTTGTTGCCTCATCCCAACAATACATGGAGCGGGCACCCATTGATGCCGAGTCACGACATCACCAATGTAGGTCCTAGAGTGCTGATGCCGACCGTGGCCGACCAGGACTCTGATACTGACCAAAGCATTGCTTCCAAGCCAATGCTAGGCGCCAAGACTAGGCCACCATCTGATCCTGATCTAAATGCTGATGCTGACCAGGATACTATGCCGACCCGGACACGGAGGCTGGTGCCGAGCCGAGAGCTGATGTTGATGCTAAGCTGAGGAACATCGGTATGCTGACCGAGAAACTAGTATGTGGCCGAGCAGTTACAAGCCAATGTTGGGTGCTGAAGTCAGACGAATGTTGGGCCTCCGCATGCCCATTACTGAACCGGAATCGTCGAAAGGAATGCCAAGCGATGATCGAGAAACTCGCGGCATCCATGCCCGAATAGGAGAAGGAATGTTCAACATTAGGGTTTCTGATGTGACTTTTATTAGTGCATTTTAAGCTTATGAATGACCTATGAAATACCCGTGTTTATTCGTGAAATGACATGACTTATATGCTTTTATTGAAATTTTGTGCAAAGTGTCATTTTGTTGTCCGGTTGCTACTTTGGAGCCAAATTCGTGGGCTATTGGAGTTGCCTCTGTGCATTTTCAGGTTATGGCATCAAAGTACGGATGACAAGGAGCGCATAGGAGCAAACGGGAGGTCATTTGGAGTCCGGACGAGGGAGATATGAGCATTACAAGATCGAGCTTTCTGCAGAGTGCAGGGGTGCACGCCGTGCAGATGTGCACGCCGTGCATGATGCACGCCATGCACCGTGCACGGTTTGGTGCACGGGCTGTCCAGGAGGCTCCGAAAGAAGATTCAGCTCCAAGGTGCACGCCGTGCAGCCTTGCACGCCGTGCACCCTGCACGCCGTGCATAGGTGCACGCCGTGCACTGTCCCCTGCACTATAAATATTCTTGTTTTTGGCCATTTTGAGCAATTGGATGATATCTCTTGAACCCCAAACACATTTCCACGAACCCTCAAACCCTAGAACACGTTTTTGGAGCAATTTGAAGCCATTGGAGCTAGGATTGAAGCCAACAAACCTTGGGAGAAGTGCTTACAAGTGGAGAAGTGAAGATCATCTCAAGGATTCATCCATGGTGTTCTTGGTGACCATTCTTCCTTCTTTTCTCTTTACTCCCTTGGCCATGTGTGGCTGAGTTTCTAGGGTTCATCTTGGATGGGTAGATTAGTTATGCTATGATAGAGAGATGATTGTATAGAACTTGCCATGATTGATCTTGGTTGTATGAGGATGATTCCTAGACTTGTTCTTAATGCCATTTTATGCCATGTTTGCTTGATTTGGTCCATTCATTGTGATTTGATGCATGAGAGTGCTTGGATTGTATAGATTGTAGGTCTAGGGATTGAAGTGAGTGTGTTCTAAGAGATTAGATCATCTTATTTCAACCATTTCACTTGATTTCTCTCTTGGTCATTTTATCGAACACTTGGTGTGCATGTGGATTTTCATTCAATTGAGTTTGAAAAGGCTTTTTGGTGAATCTCTTAGTGTTAGGGCATTGATATGAGAGTGTTGTGCCTAGCCTTGTGGTCATAGAGTCTTAAGAGAGGGTCTTGTGTCTTGGCATTTCATCAAACACTTAGAATGCATCCTTTTTTCACTTAGCTTGAGAGCGAGAGCCTAAGTTGAGTGGTATTGGGATAGGGATTAGGTGCTACGAGAGTGCATCGAGTCTATAAAAGTGAAATGCATGGTCATCCCAATGCAAACTCGATCTTGATTGACTTGTTTGTTCAATTAGTCATCTTGAGCATGATGAAACTACCCACCAAGAGAGCCCCTTTGTCTTTGATTTGCACCACTTTATTTTTTCTTTCTTCCTTTTAGTTTCCTTTAAGTTTTTAATATCTTTTTCAAATCAAAACTCCTTTCAAATGAATAGACCGTCTACGAGGAATGTGAGTAGAGGCCATTGAGAGAACCTCCTGGCATAAACCCGCTTGGCGAAAACTTGATAAAAGCGGGTTTACCAAGGTCGTATTCCACGGGGTTCTCTCAATGGCCTCTACTCACATTCCTCGTAGACGGTCTATTCATTTGAAAGGAGTTTTGATTTGAAAAAGATATTAAAAACTTAAAGGAAACTAAAAGGAAGAAAGAAAAAATAAAGTGGTGCAAATCAAAGACAAAGGGGCTCTCTTGGTGGGTAGTTTCATCATGCTCAAGATGACTAATTGAACAAACAAGTCAATCAAGATCGAGTTTGCATTTCGGATGACCATGTATTTCACTTTTATAGACTCGATGCACTCTCGTAGCACCTAATCCCTATCCCAATACCACTCAACTTAGGCTCTCGCTCTCAAGCTAAGTGAAAAAAGGATGCATTCTAAGTGTTTGATGAAATGCCAAGACACAAGACCCTCTCTTAAGACTCTATGACCACAAGGCTAGGCACAACACTCTCATATCAATGCCCTAACACTAAGAGATTCACCAAAAAGCCTTTTCAAACTCAATTGAATGAAAATCCACATGCACACCAAGTGTTCGATAAAATGCCCAAGAGAGAAATCAAGTGAAAATGGTTGAAATAAGATGATCTAATCTCTTAGAACACACTCACTTCAATCCCTAGACCTACAATCTATGCAATCCAAGCACTCTCATGCATCAAATCACAATGAATGGACCAAATCAAGCAAACATGGCATAAAATGGCATTAAGAACAAGTCTAGGAATCATCCTCATACAACCAAGATCAATCATGGCAAGTTCTATACAATCATCTCTCTATCATAGCATAACTAATCTACCCATCCAAGATGAACCCTAGAAACTCAGCCACACATGGCCAAGGGAGTAAAGAGAAAAGAAGGAAGAATGGTCACCAAGAACACCATGGATGAATCCTTGAGATGATCTTCACTTCTCCACTTGTAAGCACTTCTCCCAAGGTTTGTTGGCTTCAATCCTAGCTCCAATGGCTTCAAATTGCTCCAAAAACGTGTTCTAGGGTTTGAGGGTTCGTGGAAATGTGTTTGGGGTTCAAGAGATATCATCCAATTGCTCAAAATGGCCAAAAACAAGAATATTTATAGTGCAGGGGACAGTGCACGGCGTGCACCTATGCACGGCGTGCAGGGTGCACGGCGTGCAAGGCTGCACGGCGTGCACCTTGGAGTTGAATCTTCTTTCGGAGCCTCCTGGACAGCCCGTGCACCAAACCGTGCACGGTGCACGGCGTGCACCCCTGCACTCTGCAGAAAGCTCGATCTTGTAATGCTCATATCTCCCTCGTCCGGACTCCAAATGACCTCCCGTTTGCTCCTATGCGCTCCTTGTCATCCGTACTTTGATGCCATAACCAGAAAATTCACAGAGGCAACTCCAATAGCCCACGAATTTGGCTCCAAAGTAGCAACCGGACAACAAAATGACACTTTGCACAAAATTTCAATAAAAGCATATAAGTCATGTCATTTCACGAATAAACACGGGTATTTCATAGGTCATTCATAAGCTTAAAATGCACTAATAAAAGTCACATCAGTTTCCCTGTCAGGCTAGGACTCTAGCGGCAGATTAGGACTTTTTAATTTTATTAGAGTTTTACTCGGATTTTTATTCCTTTTTAGTTAGGATTCAGAATATTTTATTATTTTAGAATTAGTTTCGTACAAGGAAACGGAGAAGCCTTGTGGCCGTCATAACCCTATATATAGGAACCCTTGTACACGTTTTGAAGACAGACTTTCTTTGATAAAAACTGAATCAGAACTTTTGTTCTTTGTTCCTTCTAGCTTTTGCTCGTTGTTGCATAGCTTTTAGGTTAGTTTATCGTGTCCAAGGAAATTACCCTTGACTTCGTGGCACCATTCGACTTTGATACTTTGGGTTCCTAACTCTTTATAACTAGTGGGTCCAAGTCTGTTCCATCCCGGTTTAGAGATTGTACTCGATTGCTAGGTTATCGAGCATTTGGTATAGGATCGTGACCCGTGGTTGCCGACAGTTCATATCAATTTGGTATAAGTGCGCTAGTTCAACACTCGGACTATGTATCCTGTTATCTTTAGTTTTATAGAAAATTTCGAAAACCCCTAAATAGTTTCACCCCAAGCACGATGATGGATGATGCTAGGCATGCAAGGATGGAGTCCATGGTGGAGTCCATAGTATCCAAAATTGGAAGAAGATATGGCATCGAGCTGCCGTCAGTAGATTTGCCACTATTCCCAGCATTGGGTAAAAGAATGTCGAGCATTGATGTTGTCCCAGATGTTGGAGCGGCTACCCAGACGTACGCTAGAGCCGAAAGCTATTTTCTCGTATGCTCCTATGCCAAGCCCAATGCCGAGACCGACGCCGAGACAGGCACGAGACCGACATAGAGATGAACACCGAGACTGGCGCCAAGACGGACACAGAGACGGACACTAAGACCGACGTTGAAACCAACGCCGAAGAAGGTGCAGGATTTGATGCCGAAGAGGATGTCGGATCTGAAGCTTACGGCCACGTAGATTCGAGGGTGAATCTTTATCAAGAAAGGGAGCACGACGTGACCATGCTCGGTGACGTGACCAAGTCCTACTCGGCATTACCACTGATGCCGAGCATTGGCTGGTACCTGATGCCAAGCCGCGACATTAACAATACATGGAGCGGCCACTCGCTGATGCCGAGTCGCGGCATCAGCAATGCAGGTCCTAGAGTGATGATGTCGACCGTGGCCGACCAGAACTCTGATGCTAACCAAAGAATTGTTGTCGAGCCGATGCTAGGCACCAAGACCAGGCTAACACCTGATCCGGATGCTGATGCTGACCCGGACACGGGGGATGGTGCCTAGCCGGGAGCTGATGTTGATACTAGGCCGAGGAACATGGTGATGTTGGACCGAGAAACCAGTCTGTGGCCGAGAAGTTACAAGCTAATGTTGGGCTCTGAAGTCAGACGAATGCTCAACCAATGTTGGGCCTTCACAGGCCCATTACTGGACCGGGAAGTCGTCGAAAGGAATGCCAAGCGCTGACCGAGAAACTCGACATCCATTGCCCAATAGGAGAAGGAATGCTCAACATTAGGTTTCCCTGCCAGACTAGGACTCTAGTGGCAGATTATGACTTTTTATATTTTATTAAATTTTTACTCGGATTCTTATTCCTTTTCAGTTAGGACTCGAAATATTTTATTATTTTAGATTTAGTTTCGTACAAGGAAACATAGAAGTCTTGCGGACGACTCTAACCCTATATATAGGAACCCTGTACACGTTTTGAAGACAGAACCCCTTTGATAAAAATTGAATCAGAACTTTTGTTCTTTGTTCCTTCTAGCTTTTGCTCGTTGTTGCATAGCTTTTAGGTTGGTTTATCGTAGCCAAGGAAATCACCCTTGACTTTGTGGCACCATCCCACCTTGATACTTCGAGTTCCTACCTCTTTATAGCTCTTTATAGTATGCAACCTTCTGACCGTTTAACTGGTAGCAGTGGTGCATCAACCTCAAGTTAATGTTAAAGTAAAATTTCACAATAAAGTGGTCATTCAACATCGATGAAACCACCTATCTTTAATTTTTTTTGTCAAAGCGGTGAAACTAGTAAGGAAGGCTCAAGTTGTCAGCCTTGGTACCTCGAATTCAGGTGTAGCATAAGTTAGACTTCTGATAAATTTATGCGTCCATAATCTCTTATGGTCACCTATCTTTCTTTTTAATATTTGGAATAAATTTTGGTTGGCCAAGTGATCACCCACCAAGGACATGTCAAAGCTACCTAGCGAAACTAGGGTACTTTAGTGCAACTTACTCATATTGAATGAGAGGTTATTTAAGAAAAGGTTTAAGGTGTAGGTGTCTTGAGAAATCAATCAATCAATGAAAGTCAATAAAAACTCAACTGTGGTTAGCAACCAAAATAGGGGCTCAAAGAGCATGAATAGAGTAAGATCAACCAAGCAAACAACGAAACCAAGGCAATCGGGAATGAGAATTAGAGTAATGAAAGGGCCCAACATTGTTTCCCCTAAAAGGATAATAACAAATAACTAAGGAAATGTGCTTAGGAAGACCAAATTCATGCTTTCATGTTATGCAACCAATCAAGACACCAAACACTTGTTTTAGGACTCTCCCTCGAGACCCCAAAACAAACATTAAACACTAGCCAATCAATTCTCATTACTAATCAACAAAATGTATGATGCACACAAGGTGTTCAACAAAAAGCCCATTAGGATCTTAACCCCAATTGTCCCCAACTTTTACCCCTCTCTCGAGTGTAACGAATAACTAGGCACAAACTCTCAATGCTCTATGATCTAACAACTCTCTCAAGACAAATTAGACCAAGTATCAAGGCCAAATCAAATGACTAAGAACAAGGCGCAAACACATGAAAAAATGAGAGCATGAATAACAATGACATTACACTAGAAGCAATCATACATGAACACCTCACACTTGGTCAATTTAGCACTCTTTTTGGGGTTCCACAAGTTTTACCCCAATGGGCCTTAGTTAGACTGTAACGTCCCAGACTTTAAAACATGTGAAAACAACCTTTATTGCTTAAAGTAGAAGAAAACACAATACCAAAGTCGTTGACAAACGTTCAAGGGCAGAACGCAAAGCGGGCCCCAAAGCATGGGAAAAACCAACACATAAGTTGTAGTTATTACAAACCAAGCACACAGTTTCAAATCACACTCCACATAAATAGAAACACTCGACCAACATCCTTGACCACTCACTGAGAGTCTCCCGACATGACTTCCGAGGCTCCTTCTGCACCGCTTACTCCTGATTAGCTGTGAAATGACCTGGTGGGTGGTTCAGGGGTCAGTCCTTAACATTCAAATATAAAGGAATGTTAAAAGTAAAGAGGAGCATATGACCAAACTGGCATGGTCCTCAATTTCATGGCCGAACTGCGGAAAAAATCATATAACCGTTAGTTCAACAATAACACCACAATTAACATCGAATAGGGCGTCCCCTCTTCCCGCCTAGCTAACCTCTACGCCATCATCGATAAGGCTTACTTATGAGCCTATAATAGGGACTTCACAAGAGTCGCTATTCTTCCCGACTACCATGAATCGATTGGGGCTAACAATACCCAACTCCCATCATCCGGTCGAGGCTAATTCCACCCAACTCCCATCATCCGGTTGGGGCTATCCGTACTCATCTACCGTGAATCGATTGGGGCTAACAATACCCAACTCCCATCACCCGGTAGGAACCCATATCCATTGATATTTCCGGCGGAGGACTAGCTAGCGAGGCTTTACTTTTCACCTGTATACACTAGGTGTCAAACATCATCAGATAACATCATGATTTAATCATAATCAAATCAAACACAATTAGGTATAAATCGACGGTTCCAGAAAGATAGAACTTTCCGTAGAAATGACACCTTGTTGACAAAACTAAGACTTTTTGTCTCAATTTCCAGGTAAGTAGGGGAGTCACTCGGACTACTTAAGTCCCTCTAACCTTAGGCATCATAACTTTATAAACCGGAATTAATGAGGATCCGTGTCACTCATTACCCTGCATAATTTAACCTATCGGGAGGTAAACCAACTCAGAGGGGTTAGTACTCGGTTAGAAGTAAATCACCACGAGAATTATAAGGACCTTAACTTAAGCATGCACGAGTCTAAAATAAGGCCCGAGTACCTCACTCGTTGATCCGGTTCCCATCAAACGATTAATTCGGAAATAATCACAATATTTGGTTAGTGACAAAGTTTAACCAAATAGCTATTTAAATTGAGGAATTAATTAATCCAAGGAATTTACCCCCTTAAACCAACCCACCTAAAGAGTCGACTCGAAGATAGGGAGTTAACGGCTGCGCAACTTCCTGGATCAAACTGTCAAAGCTGAAAAGAGGTTAAATGCCAAAAAGTTGACAGTTAAGGATCAAACTGTCACGAGGGAAAACTTCAAGGGCCGAAATAACAAAGGAAAAAGAAGGAGGGACTGCACATGTAATTTACCTATTCCCTGTTCCTGCACCGGCGGCTCTGCCAATTTCCGACGAGGGGATTAAATGATTTTGGTGAATGGAAACTCAGTTTTGAGAATGAGGTTAGTTTTAGGAGTTTGAGACGAGCTGATAGAGGGTTTCAGTTTAGACCGACGATGCCTGGTACCCTCGAACACAATGGTGGTCGGAGATGTTCGTGAGAGTGACTGAGAGACGACTTTAGGATGCGATATGCTTTGATTCGAAGAAAGATCCGGGTTTTATAGGCTTCAGGGAGTCGATTAGAGCCAAAAGGGATAAGGTTTACGGGTTGAGTGGCACTCTGGAGAAGTCGTCGTCGTTCCGAGATTTCCGCCGGAGTGGGATCAACTCTTTATCCGTTTTGTCCGTTTCTGGATGGACTCAAGCTCCAATCTCAATTCCCGAGTGTTCCTTCACGTTCTGGTGGGGTTCCTTGTCCCGAATAGGCTAAAAACATGCCTCTTGGCCATTGGAAGAGTCACCGTAGCGATTCCGGTCGCCGGAAAAATACTGGTCGTCGAACTGATGGGCCAAGTAGGCTTGGCAATTTGACCCAAGATAATGGGTACCCGCCCAAAACCCACCCAGATTGGGCTCAATTTACCCGGCCGGCTTGGGCTTTTTCTGGGTCCGGGTAAACCCAGAACCCGTTAATTGTGGATGGTGGGCGGGCATCGGATATAGGCAACCCGTCCCCGGCACCCACCCGCTGTGTACTCATTTAGTCAAAACGGCGTCGTCACCCATTTAGCTATTGTTACTTAGCTGCTACTGCTACATTGCTACTTCTACAATTATGTCATTTCTCTCAGTTTGAGATTCTTAGACATTGTGCTGCTACTGCTACAATACAACTATTATATATTACTTCTGCACTATTTCTTAACATTTGCATTTCAGTTTAATAGTTCTTAACATTTGCCAATGTTTCAGATTATACACTTGAATATGTTATAACTAATTATGTTACATTATTACTTTTGCACTTGAATATGGCTGACCGGGCATTACCCATCAAACCCGTCCACCCGAGAGTGGGTGGGGATGGTTTCGAAATCGTACCCAATTAGCTTGGACGAGTGGGGACGGGTAAAACCCGCCTAGTGAACGGGTGGGGATCGGATATACCAAACCCGTCCCCGACCCACCCGTTTGCCACCCCTAGGGCCAAGGAAGAAGACGACCAAAACGGCGTCGTTTTGGTGCTGGCCGAAAAATAAATAAATAAAATGTCTTCACAGGATCTCGAACCTAGGTCGGCTAAGTGTTGATCTGGTTCTTAAACCAGCTAGGCTACAAGTCATTCATCAATCAGTATTACCCAGTTAGGTGTTAACTCGGTCTGATTGGTTTGATTCACATTTCCAAATTGAATCCTACCAACGACCAACTCGAACTAACCCTTAAGTGTAACCTCGAATGAACTCGTGTTTCCCCCTTTTGCTAAGAAATGATTAAAAATTCAAAAAAAAATTCGGGGTGTAACATAGACATCACAAGAAATGGAGAAGTACAACCTAGTTTGGAGGAGATGAACACCATTCTTCTGCTCTAAAGTTTCTTCACTTCTAGATGCACCAAGGATGTTGGTGGTAGTATGAATATTTTGATTTGGGTTTAAACAAAACATAATATGAACTTCACAGTTTCTTCACTTCTAGACGCACTAGGGCTGGCAGTTCGGTTCTTTCTACAAGGTCTTTTAGTACTTTCTCATGCTCTGACACCAAAATATATACTACTTTGTACAATTTTGACCCTTCAATTTTATTTTGTCTTATTGTTAAATAATGAAATGAAACTTTCTTATATTTCCTTTCATTTCAATTCAAAGTTTCGTTTCAATTAATCTTTTCTTTTCAACTACTTATTTTTTACTAAACCTTTCCTTTTCAACTCCCTTTATTTGACTTCATTTTTAATTTTCTCATATCGTGGTTCTTCGAAAACTTCAAAATTATTTATTGCTTTTAGTTTTGCCTTCGATCAGCGCCTAATCACGCTTAGGCGTACGCTTAGTCATGCTTTTTTGAACCTTGCCCCTGTTGATATGCTATAATGTATAGCTATTTTTTCAGGCACCAATTTTATCTATGGTTTATTAGATCAATTTAATCTTAGCTCTCAATTTAATCAAATCCTAATAGCTATTAATTAAATCATTAAACATTAGTTATATGTTTTTTTTTATGAAAACATTAGTTATATTATTATGCCATGATAATTATTAGGAGTGGGTATTTTAAATTACTTATCTCCCCAAATTAAAATCTTACCTCATTTTCACCTCTTGGTCCTCTCTTTCATGTTAACTTCTTGTTGACCAAATCCTACAATTTCAGTTCTCTGCCCCTCTATATTATCGGTGACGACCATTCAAAATTCGAAAAGTTATATACCCTAATTTTGAGATAGGACATTCGCCTTTTTTAATCCCTAATTTTGAGATGGATGATCATGATTTTTTTTCAGCACAAGTCCGTGAAGTTCATATTATGTTTTGTTGTTTAAACCCAAATCAAAATATTCATACTACCACCAACATCCTTGGTGCATCTTAGGGCTGGCAGTTCGGTTCTTTCTACAAGGTCTTTTAGTACTTTCCCATGCTCTGATACCAAAATACATACTACTTTGTACAATTTTGACCCTTCAATTTTATTTTGTCTTATTGTTAAATAAATGAAATGAAACTTTCTTATATTTCCTTTCATTTCAATTCAAAGTTTCGTTTCAATTAATCTTTTTGTTTTAACTACTTATTTTTTATTAAAACCTTTCCTTTTCAACTCCCTTTATTTGACTTCATTTTTAATTTTCTCATATCGTGGTTCTTCGAAAACTCCAAAATTATTTATTGCTTTTAGTTTTGCCTTGTTTCTTTCAGCCTCTTTTTTAGTAAGACTGATTTTATTACTCAATTTGTAAGTCAGGCTCTTAATTTCTTTGTTGTTTTTCCTTTGATTTCGTTTCATTTTCCTAACACTACGAAATGGTCTTCTGCTCATTTTATGGGTACTTATTCTAATGGGTATTCGCCATGTGGTCCTATAGCGTTTTTCTCGACTAATTCGATTAAATCAATCATAAATTGATCTTCACGAATATATTCAGTCATAGTATTTGGATCTTCTTTTAATCCTTCATTTTGTTTATTTATGTCATTTCTGTATTCTAAAAGTTCTTCCTTAATATCCTTCCAAGCCTCCGGATTCTCTTTTATTCTTATATATATTTTATAGGTGAGTTTATTAAAATAAAAAATTATTTTATTTAACTCGTTTTCCATTCCTATAATCTTTTACTCAGATCTGTAATCATTTGTTTCAATGTTTCTATTTCACTGTTATCTTGATTTTGATGGATTATTGTAATGTTTTTTATATCTTCTTCTTCCTGATTTCGGTTATCTAATTTTGTTGGCTGGAATCTTTCTGACTGAGTTAATCTTTCTATTTGGGTTCCTTTGATTTTCCTAGGGTCCTGCTGTATAGATCTCCTACTTGGTTCGGCTTTTACTACTTTTAATGGTGCTTCTAGGTGAATTATTGGTTTAAATAGATCTTCTATAGTGATAACTTATTTATCTTTGAATGTTAAGCTATGATGACTATTTGTTAAAGCATAGTTTATTTGATATGTTACCGAAAATGGTTTGCTATTTTCTTTCATAAGATCGTCTCTCTTTAATTCGTATTTTATAACTATTGATGAATCTAGGTTTTCATCTGTTAAACTTAATCCTTGTTGTAGATTTATGTCAAATTTTATTATTCCACAATTTAAATTTTCTGATCCCTTAGCGATGATACACTCTTCCTGATTTATGATTCTATCATCTCTAATTTCCAATTTTATGGGAGCGTTAATTCCTAGTTTCGTGGTAGATTTAATTATAATTTGAATGGTACTAATATGTATATATGCTATTTTTATCCTTTCTTCTGTTTTTAATTTGCTTAATCTCTTCCTAATTTGTTCTTTGTTGATAACTTGAATTAAGAAATTTCCGTTTACTTGGTTGAATGGAATTGCTACTTCTCCTATCATTTTTCCATATTTTATTATGTTATCTCTGTTAAAAAGCTTTGATAAAAAAGATTTTATTACAAAATTTTGTTTCTGATAACGTAAAATTCGTTCTTTCTTTTATTTTTTTTAACATCTATTAATCCGTTCAAAAAATAATTATCTTCTTCATGCCTTTGTATATAATCAAACATGTTATCACTACTTTCTGCCATTAATTAAAAAGAAGTTATTTATGCTTAAGAATTTTATACCTGAATGGCTCTTTAGTCAGTCGCTCTTGGATCGTTCCTTCGTCTGGTGATAAGGATCTTCGTATTCTCTTTTGTGGTTGATTTTGTGGATATGAGTGGTGTTTTTGTATTGTTGGTGTTTTTTGATTCTTTGTAAGATTCCAGGAACCTGAGTTCCAATCTTACTTTTGGCCTCCAGAACTTAAGAGTTCAAGCCAACGAGAGAGTTGTAAGAGACTTTCCTTTGCTCTAAACTGCTCTACTTTATTTATGGGTTACATATCCTCCTTATATAAATGGAGGTTAGACGCTTATTGCGTCATTGATTACATCAGTAACGTACCATTTATTATTTTTTCTTTCATCCTCTTCATATTTTTCATTTCCTTTTTCTTTTTCTTCTTGTTCCACCATGTCTGCCCATTTTGTAGTTTTGCTGCTTGAGGCTAGGACCTGTTGTTGTTGCTGAATTTCCTCAGGGTTTTTCTTTAGTTGGTTTTGCAGGATGTTGATGATGTTGATGGGGGGAGGTAGAGGAGCTACAAAACACCATCAACATCCTGCAAAACCAACTAAAGAAAAACCCTGAGGAAATTCAGCAACAACAACAGGTCCTAGCCTCAAGCAGCAAAACTACAAGATGGGCAGACATGGTGGAACAAGAAGAAAAAGAAAAAGAAAAAGGAAAATATGAAGAGGATGAAAGAAAAAATAATAAATGGTACGTTATTTTTAACGGACCATTCAAAGGAATATACAACAATTGGGCAATCGCATCCCAGCACATTATAGGGAAGTCGGTCCAACATCAATCTTACAAAACAAAGGAAGAGGCAGAACGAGCATTTCAACAAGCATATAAGGCAATGGCCTTAAAGGAGCCATCAGGACAACAAATGCAACAAAGAATGGTGATGAAAATTCCAAGTATCAGAAGTATTCCAACAACTCAAGAAAGAGAAGAATCAAGGAAACCAACATTCCAAGGGTTCATAGACCATTGGACCATGATAATAAATTATGAAGAAAAACTGGAACAAAATACAATGATGGGATTTTTTCCTGTCAATAGAGGAGGACCAAAAGCCGTGGTAACAGATGAAGCAACACCAGAATTACTATTCGACCTATATCAGTATGGTCTAATAGACACCATCTATACAACAACTACAAAGGTATTTAAATATTTTCCTCAGAAGATGGAACTTATAATCCGAAGATATCTGGAATCATTTGCCAAAGGAAGAGAGATCTTCCTAAAATACACAAGCAGCCATCCAATTTTTAACGAGGAAGGAACACTGTTACTAGGAACAAAGGCAGTTATCCTCATGGGAGTTTCAAACAATGATTATCCAACCAGGGATAATCTCAAAGACTTTGAACGAAGACCGGACCATCTGGCAAAAGGATTATTCGCAGTTTACAGAGCTTTGACCAATATAGAACCAGATAGTCAAACAAAAGTTAATTACAGCAGTTTTTATATTATCATCATCAGCAGATCAAAGAACAAATTAATTGCTAAAGAAATGGAAGCAATAAACAGAATGACTAGGGATTTCACTGAAATAAGTGGAAACCTCACAGTATTACCAGTTCCAATGAAAAAACAATTATGTAAATTATTGATAAGCTATGAAGACCACTTTTGTGAGTGGTGTGGAGACATTGAAGATAATGGAGCATCAAGAAAGGAATCGACGGCAACAACATCAACATCATCTGGAAAATAATGGAGATCTATTATTGAAAGGAGAATAATGGAGTAAGAAACGACAAAAAAAGGGTTGGCCGACTCCCATTAACAAAAGTCGAGCAATTATGTACTCTTGTACTTTTATCTTTTGTCTTCTTTATGATTACTAATGTAATCAATGACGCAATAAGCGTCTAACCTCCATCTATATAAGAAGGATATGTAACCCATAAATAAAGTAGAGCAGTTTAGAGCAAATGAAAGTCTCTTACAACTCTCTCGTTGGCTTGAACTCTTAAGTTCTGGAGGCCAAAAGTAAGATTGGAACTCAGGTTCCTGGAATCTTACAAAGAATCAAAAAACACCAACAATACAAAAACACCACTCATACCCACAAAATCAACCACAAAAAAGAATACGAAGATCCTTATCACCAGACGAAGGAACGATCCAAGAGCGACTGACTAAAGAGCCATTCAGGTATAAAATTCTTAAGCATAAAGAACTTCTTCTTAATTAATGGCAGAAAGTAGTGATAACATGTTTGATTATATACAAAGGCATGAAGAAGATAATTATTTTTTGGACGGATTAATAGATGTTAAAAAAAATAAAAGAAGAACGAATTTTACGTTATCAGAAACGCAAAATTTTGTAACAAAATCTTTTTTATCAAAGCTTTTTAACAGAGATAACATAATAAAATATGAGAAAATGATAGGAGAAGTAGCAATTCCATTCAACCAAGTAAACGGAAATTTCTTAATTCAAGTTATCAACAAAGAACAAATTAGGAAGAGATTAAGCAAATTAAAAACAGAAGAAAGGATAAAAATAGCATATATACATATTAGTACCATTCAAATTATAATTAAATCTACCATGAAACTAGAAATTAACGCTCCCATAGAATTGGAAATTAGAGATGATAGAATCATAAATCAAGAAGAGAGTATCATCGCTAAGGGATCATGAAATTTAAATTGTGGAATAATAAAATTTGACATAAATCTACAACAAGGATTAAGTTTAACAGATGAAATCCTAGATTCATCAATAGTTATAAAATACGAATTAAAGAGAGACGATCTTATGAAAGAAAATAGCAAACCATTTTCGGTAACATATCAAATAAACTATGCTTTAACAAATAGTCATCATAGCTTAACATTCAAAGATAAAGAAGTTATCACTATAGAAGATCTATTTAAACCAATAATTCACCTAGAAGCACCATTAAAAGTAGTAAAAGCCGAACCAATTAGGAGATCTATACAGCAGGACCCTAGGAAAATCAAAGGAACCCAAATAGAAAGATTAACTCAGTCAGAAAGATTCCAGCCAACAGAATTAGATAACCGAAATCAGGAAGAAGAAGATATAAAAAAACATTACAATAATCCATCAAAATCAAGGTAACAGTGAAATAGAAACATTGAAACAAATGATTACAGATCTGAGTAAAAGATTATAGGAATGGAAAACGAGTTAAATAAAATAATTTTTTATTTTAATAAACTCACCTATAAAAATATATAAGAATAAAAGAGAATCCGGATGCTTGGAAGGATATTAAGGAAGAACTTTTAGAATACAGAAATGACATAAATAAACAAAATGAAGGATTAAAAGAAGATCCAAATACTATGACTGAATATATTTGTGAAGATCAGTTTATGATTGATTTAATCGAATTAGTCGAGAAAAACGCTATAGGACCACATAGCGAATACCTATTAGAATAAGTACCCATAAAATGAGCAGAAGACCATTTCGTAGTGTTAGGAAAATGAAACGAAATCAAAGGAAAAACAACAAAGAAATTAAGAGCCTGACTTACAAATTGAGCAATAAAATCAGTCTTACTAAAAAAGAGACTGAAAGAAACAAGGCAAAACTAAAAGCAATAAATAATTTTGGAGTTTTCGAAGAACCACGATATGAGAAAATTAAAAATGAAGTCAAATAAAGGGAGTTGAAAAGGAAAGGTTTTAGTCAAAAATAAGTAGTTGAAACGAAAAGATTAATTGAAACGAAACTTTGAATTGAAATGAAAGGAAATATAAGAAAGTTTCATTTCATTATTTAACAATAAGACAAAATAAAATTGAAGGGTCAAAATTGTACAAAGTAGTATGTATTTTGGTATCAGAGCATGGGAAAGTACTAAAAGACCTTGTAGAAAGAACCGAACTGCCAGCCCTAAGATGCGCCAAGGATGTTGGTGGTAGTATGAATATTTTGATTTGGGTTTAAACAACAAAACATAATATGAACTTCACAGACTTGATGCTGAAAAAAAATCATGATCATCCATCTCAAAATTAGGGATTAAAAAAGGCGAATGTCCTATCTCAAAATTAGGGTATATAACTTTTCGAATTTTGAATGGTCGTCACCGATAATATAGAGGGGCAGAGAACTGAAATTGCAGGATTTGGTCAACAAGAAGTTAACATGAAAGAGAGGACCAAGAGGTGAAAATGAGGTAAGATTTTAATTTGGGGAGATAAACTGTTTTGGTAATTTAAAATACCCACTCCTAATAATTATCATGGCATAATAATATAACTAATGTTTTCATAAAAAAAACATATAACTAATGTTTAATGATTTAATTAATAGCTATTAGGATTTGATTAAATTGAGAGCTAAGATTAAATTGATCTAATAAACCATAGATAAAATTGGTGCCTGAAAAATAGCTATACATTATAGCATATCAACAGGGGCAAGGTTCAAAAAAGCATGTCTAAGCGCACGCCTAAGCGTGATTAGGCGCTGATCGATGGCTTAACGTCTCGCTTATGCCCTAAGTGCTAGGTTAGGCATTTTCGGTGCGTCGGCGGTATTAGGCGATGACTAAATGACGCTTAGTCAAAATTAAGCATTTGCTTTTTTAATTAAGGGGTTGTTTGTATTAGAGATTTGGGGTGGGGATTTTAGGTGATTTGGGGCCAAAATCCCTTCCCTAGAGATTTCAATAAAATCACTTGTTTGGGCTACAAAATTGTAAGGAGATTATGAGAGATTTTAAATCTCTTTGTGGACCCATAGAGATTTGAGAGTGATTTTAAAATCACCACACAAAAGTAGAGATTTAGGGAGTTTGTGAGAGATTTGAGGCAAATTTACTAGTTGCCCTCACTAATTCCCTATTCACAATTTTAATGAAGGATATTTTTGTCATTTGTAATGTGATTGTAGTTTTTAGTTTTTAATTTTCTGAATTTCTTCCTTCAATAATCTCTCAAATCACTTAACCAAACAATCTATTTTTCAAATAGCAGGGGACCTCAATTCTCATGCTATTTCAAGTCTCTAGACATTTGAAATCTCCTCCTCCCAAATCACCCATCCAAACGACCCGTAAGCTGCTTCTTCTACCTCTACCGCAGCCAACGTCCGCTACTCGTCTTCTTCCTCCACCGCGAACCCAGGCAGCCCATGTTCTCCTCCTTCATCTGTCGCGAACTCAAGGTAGCCTGCAATTGTTCTTCCTACATCTATTGCAGCCTAAGCTAGTTATTCTCCTCCCTCCTCCGAGCTCTTCCTCTTCGGCTTGTCCCTCTTCCTCTACAAGACTGCAACTGTTGTTTCACTTCTTCCTCCATCAGTAGTCACAGATTCATAGGCCAGAGGATTTTGTGTATTTTATTAAGTGTACAACTCAAAAAAATAGTACTTCCCTCATTTTTGTACTAACGCTGTGGCAAGTTAGGCTCTAGGCGGAGGCTCATCGTTCGCCTAGTGCCTAGAGCCTTCTTGAACCTTGAGCATGGGTCAAATACTTAATAAGTCTCGTAATTACAGGTCCTATATTTTTTTTATGACACGTCAATGGTGACATGACAAATTAGTCAAAAAAATACACCTCTAATGTCAATAATGTCAATAAAACTACTCCATCATAATAAGACTACTCTGTAGCGGATTAAAATTTTATCCAACCAGGACATATATTTCATCAGTATCAGCAGGGCACTGTTGTTTTGAATGCCACACATGTTGGAACAAGGGAGATGAAGAATAAAATAGACTGAATTACAAACCTATTATATCATCTCCAAATTAGTATATAAAAGCCACAAACAATTTCAAGCTTTTGTCTCACATATCACTGTTCATTGTGACTCAAGTTTCTGTTCATTAAGGGGCTGCAATCTCATGTGTCATGGGCCTGCTCTTTATTCATCCGTTGGATTGGGATTTAGTTTGATCAATGGTTGTTTCGCCTTTTCCTAAACCAGCAGCATGTTTGTCCGTTGGATTAAGTTTGCCCTATCTTCTATCTCCACCAACTTGCTTGGAAGAGTCAGCACTCTTCTCTTCTCCACGTGTAAAAACCTGGCATCTCAGCCCTCTTCCCCTCTCCACGCGTAAAACACCTTGCACTCTCATCCTTTCAGTCCTTCTCACATCTTTCCTCTACTATCATCATCTATTTTGCCTAATAGTTTCATCTCTGCCCAGGCATCGTCCCGTCAACCGTGGTGCTGGATTTGATGGATCAACAAGGCCATTATTTTTCTTCTGCTTCAAATAAGAGGTTCTATTTCCAGTCAGAGGTTGTTCTCGGTTTCTCACTCTCTTTCAGTTTCTTGGGTTCTTCATTGGTTATCATCTAATTCAGTTCTCATCTTCCATGGCCTATACTCTTCTCAGCAAACTTGATGACGCAATCGAAAATAGGATTTGCAAGCTGCGATTGCTTCATGCTTGGCCCTCTACCAGCCCTGCGGATCCATCTAAAATATACAGCTTTTGCACTTTGTGGGCTGATGAAACTGTAACTTGCTATTCTGTCTTTTTAGTTTCATGCTTTACTCTCTTCTATGTGATATTCAGATTTTTGTTTTGTTTTACTCTTCCTCCTCCAGGGGTCTCTAATTCTTGGTGTCACCAACAGGAGCTTGATTGACTATCTTCGTGATATTATAACTGTCAAATCTGCGTACGTGGTCTCAAAATTCTCCTTGCAGCCGCCGCGTGATGTCTATCGGCCTTGCTCGCATGGTCTTTCCATTGTTATCACACATTCAACTGTGTTTGAAGATGTGACTGACATCAACCCAAACTTCTGCCAAGAAAGCTTTGAGTTCGTGCCTTTTAAATCTTTGGACTCCAGAGTTGACTCCAACGCCTTTCTTACCGGTAAAGTATCAATATCTCTTTCCTCGCCAACAATCCCCTGTGTTTGATGAGTCTTACCCTAATAATTTGCATACATGATTTGTTATAGATGTAAATGGTCGTTTCATATCAGTCGGTGGCCTCACGCATGAATCAACCCGACATGGCGACACAACCAAGCAAAAAATTATGCTCAAAGACCATGTGTATGTAAATTGACTCTTATTACTTTGTTCTTGACCAAATTGTTTCTCTTTGTTAGCCTCTAATTGCTAAGCTCATTTTTGCTATTGGTTGCAGTGGCATGTGCATCACTGTGTCATTGTGGGGGTCTTTTCGCAGCTCTTGGATGGTCGCCAGCTGCTGAATCTTGATTCAGAATCTCCTGTTATAATTGTTGTTTCTAGCCTCACAGTATCAAACATTAGCGGTAATGCCCCACGAGTGTCGTGTGTTGTTGTTGATGGTTTCATTTTAGATTATGAGGATTTCTCTACATTGGTCTTTCACTTTGATTTCATCCTAGATTATGAAGCTTTGTTATTGTTATGGTTGGTTACGACTATTTTGACGGCCAACAAAGAGCATGCACTTTGGTTTGTATATACTGGTAATGTGTGCTTTTGAACAAGAACCAAACTGAAATCAGAAAACCAGTGTCAAGACGTGCTACTTTGGATTCCAAGTGTTTCCTTTGCAGATGTGCTTGCTGTGATTTTGCAGATGTAGCTGCTGCAGTTGCTGTGATTTTGCAGATGTTTCTTTTAGTGAGGCTTTTGGACATTGTGTATGTAATAACTTTAACTTTATGCAATCAACTCTACTAAATAGACCGTCGTTTCGATCATAATCTTTCATGACAATCCATAGCATTTTATTAAATCGATCGTAATTATACACCTGATATTTGAGCATCCCGCGGCGTAGCGCGGAACAATCTTCTAGTATGTATTTATTACATATTTCTCATCTTCATTCTTCAAACTGAAAGGCATGCATTCCGGAACCCAATTGACTGTTCCAAACAGCCCAACCGAGACCACCTGTACACTACTGTTACTGCAATATGAATCTGGGATACAATACAATTTGGTTTCATAGTTTATCCCAAACTAGATCCATGCAAAGAACCATTACCTTCCTTTATTTGACTTTGGGATCATCATTTCCATTGAGGCCATCTAGCTGAATCAAGTGACCGCCTCTTCATGTTTGATGGACCACCTGATCTCTCTGGATAATCGTGCCACTCCATTTCCATTTGCTATAATCCAGATGAACAAACAACGTCATAAATACTTGGAAAAAGAAAGTTTCAGCCTCAGAATGAGAAACTATATGCTAGGATAACACGACTTGTGTCTCTGTGTTAAGGAGAGTCTGGCAACTGCTTTGTTTGAGAGTCGGCAGTAATATAGATAACAAAACAAGGATGAAAGCACTAGCAGCAGTACATCAGAAGCAGTCAGATAGGATTCAACTAACCTCTCCGACAATTACTGTGTCACCCTCCTTCACACCCATCTTCAACAGCGACTTATTTACACCACAGGCCTCCAGTACATGCTGAAATCTCCTTTCCGAATCCACATATCTGTTTCAAATAATTCAACATAAAGCATTTCGATGAATGCTCACGCTAATTCAAGGATCATGTAATCCAACAGGTGCAAATGTAGCTGTAATAAAAGAGTCGACACTGGTTTAAAGCTAGACAAAAGTAGACAAGGTGATATGAACATTAGCAGTGTGATTGGAAGAGCTATGAATAGTACCGCCAATTCGTCATCTGAACAAAACGTTGCAACCCAGGCCCAGTAACATGCCATGTGTTGGATTCGCTGTCATGTGAGATCACAAAGTCGTTAATTGGAGCTCGTTGTTGTTTCTTAACCATGTCAGCTACATGGTTCAAGTTTACAGCATCCATCCAACCTAAAATAGAAGTTTTGGTCAACATCCAGAAGATACAAGTAAGATTAATGCATCTCTAGCTTATAATCAAATTCCGTAACTAGAAGCAGGAAGAGGAAGACTTTAAGATTAAAGAAAATGTCTTACTTTCCCAATCTTCATCGGGTTTTTTACTCTTTTGCAGCAGCTCGAAAGCTGCAGAAATAACCTCTTGAGTGCCCTCTCTGGTCACAGCACTCATGCAAAAAGGTTCAATGCCTCGAGCTTGTAGATGTTCCTTGAAAAAGGTCCAGTTCTCATATGCCTCCGGAAGGTCCATTTTGTTATAGGCGACTATAAAAGGCTTTTCTGCAATTTCAGGACTAAACAATTCTAGCTCAAGACGTACAGCCTCAAACTCAAGATCTGGCTGCTGCAGAGAGCCATCAACAACGTGTATCTGAGGGTTCAAAGAGAAAGAAAATTCAAGTATTCCCTCTAGCAATTCGCACATTCGAAAGAATAGGCACTACAAAGGAAACTTGGTCATTTGGGAGAGTTGAAAGTGTTGGAACAAAGAAGAGGCTTTACCAGTGCAGAACATCTTTCTGTGTGCCGTAGGAATTCATGGCCTAAACCATACCCTCTGTGTGCTCCTTCAAGCAAACCTGGAAGATCTGCCACTACCATAGTAGAATCATAATCAAAGGAAACCACACCAAGATTCGGGAGTAACGTAGTAAAAGGGTAGTTTGCTATTGTTGGTTGTGCAGCACTGATCACACTCAATAGTGTGCTTTTCCCTGCATTTGGAGCACCAACTATTCCCACATCCGCAACTAGTTTCAATTCCAGCTCAATCCACCTGAGCAACCATGTAAATATTCATGAAATGTTTGAATAAGCACTACTCCCTTACTAAGCAACAACATATTTCCGAGTGCAGAAGCACAAATTAACAATAATGCCAATCACACGGTCTCCATCTGAATGGATCTTGTGAAATAAACCAACATCAAATCATTAGGCACTGCAGGGGTTAATGACCAAAATCGACCAAATTTTGCTGACCCCAATTCTGCAGCACCTCCCAGTCCCCATATGTAAAATCACAAAAGAATTAGATGATAAAGAAACACGTCAAGATCAACCACTAGACATTTCAGATTGGTAATACTCACATTTCAGTACCCTCTTCTCCATTCTCAGCAATCCGGGGAACTTTATTGCTACCACACTTAAATGCAGTATTACCTCTTCCACCTCTCCCACCAGGTAACAATAGTGCCCGCTGTCCAGGATGTAACAGTTCCAGCAGTACCTCATCTCGCCCGGCTTCTCGAACCAACGTCCCAGGAGCCACCTTCACCACCACGTCCTCTCCCTTTGCCCCACCCATCATGCTTCCTTGTCCATGTGACCCTCTCCCTGCCCTGTGATGCACTTTGTTCCTAAACGGTAACAGTGAATTCATGGAACCGTCCACTTCCAAGTATACATTACCTCCTCTGCCTCCATCGCCTCCAGACGGACCTCCCAACGGAACGAACTTCTCACGCCGGAATGCCACCACACCGTTGCCGCCGTCTCCGGCTTTGACGTATATTTTGGCTCTGTCGAAGCACCGCATCACAGCCGGCACTCCCTTATCCTTCACTTCACCTTCCTCGTTCCCTACGTAATCAGGATCCTCCAACATTCTGCCTCCTCGATCTCCGGCGAATTCATCCAACACTTGGTAGGAGGGACCTTCGCCGTCTCCGGGGAAATGATTTTCATCATCTTCATCTTCATCTTCCACCTCTCCACTCTGAAGATCAATCTCGCCATCTTCAGAATCAGAGTCAGCTTCATTGTACATCTCGTATCTCGCGTTATCTCCAATCCCTCCCCCCGCTTCATCTTCTCCTCCTTGGCTCAACTTAGGAAATCCGGTCGCACCTATATCAGAAAGCCTGACGACCTCCGCCGTGGAAACTAAGGAAGGGAGAGAGAAATCTTCTCGGACAGGTAGGCAAGTGTAGGTGGTGGCGTCGCCGCCGTCGCCTGGAGTGGGTAACGTTGGGGGCGGAGGCTTGTAGGTGCTCCTCTGAGGCTTCAATTTAGATTTGCGGTTGAAGTTAGGGTTTCTAGAGGACTTTTTGCTAGCAGGATCACCACGCTTGAGAGTTCGGGTATTGGAGCGAGCTAGAGCCTGGGGAGAAAAGAAGGATACGGATATGGCGACCACCATTTTTACACTGAGCTTTCTGATAGATGTCTGGATAGCACTTGCTAGTTGCCACTCTTCAACCAATTGCTAAATTTTGAAAGATAGGGGTGTCATTCGGCCGGGTCGGCCCGGTTATCTGACGGACCAATAACCGCCCTAATATTTGGCCGTTTTTTTTTAACCGCCCTACCCGGTCCTGTCGGTTCTGTTTTCCTTACCGTGACCGTGGCCGACGGGCGGCCGGGCACCAACGGTAATACCCGGCCCAGCGTGAAGCCCAACATTTGCGGCCCAAATCCGAATCCAAATACAGCCCAACTGCTTCCAAACTCAATTGGACTGCATAATTATGGGTCTTAGTGGCCCAAATAATTAGTTATTTCAATTGTAACACTTATTAAGTTATCTTATAATTTAGTTTGTACTAACTTATTAAGTGACACAATTAATAAAAATAATTCTGAAATACTAAACAACTAACCAAATAATTAATTATGAAAACTAAAAATCTAAAATTCCAAAATAATAACACAAATACTTCTGTTTAATAATAACTAATTAACATCCAAAATTGCGAATACTAAGAGTTCAAAGAAAATAAATTTAAAACATAACGACGTGATGATCACAACTTTCGTCAAGTCAACCATATGTCTTGGAATCAATTATCTGCAACAAGCAAAGTAGAAAACACAAACAATTAATCAAATGATAAGAATGAAGAAAATTAGAAACTCAACTTACGAAGCTGAAAATACACACCAGTTGCATCAACATTCTCCTCTTCCTCATCCAACCTAGCAAGAATCTCCGTGAAACAACCCTCGAGTTGATTAGCAGGGATCGTCGAATCTAAGTCAAACCCATTCAATAATAGTTAAATATACTTGCATGACCTATTTACCAAAGTATGTTTAGTATAAAACTTAAAAGTATTTCTAGATATACCTATTCTTAACTCATCGTGAACCCATGTTTTCGTGCACAACATGGCTTCCACCGCATCGTGACCAAGCTTACTACGATGTGGATCCAATATCCTTCCACCAGCACTGAAGGCAGATTCGGAGGCGACGAAGTTACTGGGATAACTAACAAATCTCTGGCCATTGCTTGCAATGTCGGGAACTTCACTCCATTCATTTTTCACCACACCAGGATGTCAAAATCATGAGATTTAGGAATAATCTCCTCATTCAAGTAATTGTCCAACTCAGTTTGATAAGGAGTTGTTTTCAACCTCTTCCTATTTCTAACATATAAGGCAAAGTCAAGATCATCACCGGTGGGGTTAATAGCTTCACTAGTGGGATGCTCATTTAAGGGCACATTTTTTGCTTGGTATTCCTGAATCAGCCCGGACAACAATTTCCTGATCTTCTCATGGCTGATTCTGTGCGGGGTGCGGGCTAGTTTATGTTCCCAATACTCAATCATTACTAGCTTGCAACGAGGATCGAGTACAACCGCTACGGCCAAAACCTCATGTATATCCATCCAGTACTTCGAGAACTTCAACCACATCAACTCTGCCATTCTACTTACCCTCTGGTCGGAATCAATACGCCATTCAAAAAGCTTCTCACTCAACTCACAAATCTTTGTGAAGAAGAGGTTGACGGTAGGGTAATTTGATCCAGAGAACAATGTCGAGATATCATTAAAAATCTTCAATTTGTCACAAACGACTGCAGCAAATTCCCACTGCGACTCACTTGGACAAGAAGAGTAACTAGGTTCGCATACTTTGAGCCTGAAGAAAACATCTTTGTATAGTAAGGCAACCGACAACATCAGGTAGGTAGAGTTCCACCTAGTGGGACAATCATCCTGCAAACTTTTGTCATTAGAATTACGACATTGCTTCGCAACTTGTTTAAAGAACTCTACTCTTTTAGGGGTTGCTATCCAATATATGACACTATCCCTAATCTTCTCAATTCCGCTCTTCAACACATCCAACCCATCCTTAACAATTAGATTGAGAATGTGAGCAGTACAACGCATGTGCAATAGATCTCCACCCTTTAACAAGTAAGAGGCGACTAATCTCGACTTAATAATCTCCATCATCTTGTCATTTGTGCTGCAATTATCGAGTGTGACAGATGATAGTTTGCCATCGACATTCCATTTCAACATGCACTTCACTAATTCATCCGCCAAATTATCAACTGTGTGTGGTGCTGGCACATAAATAAATCGCAGCATGTGGCTTCGTAGACGCCAATTGTTATCTATGTAATGAGCAGTCACAGACATGTAGCCTTTCTTTTGAGTAGTGGCAGTCCACATATCAGTAGTGATGGCAATTCTACCAATGTTATCATCAATCCTCTTGTTGATCTTGACTCTCTCAGCCTCATACATGTTTAGAATCTCCTTCCTTATAGTGGTTCGACACGGAACTCTAAATGAAGGTTGTAGACCCCTGAGGAAATTTTTTGTATAATAGTGCTCAACAATAGCGAGAGGATAGTCATGCATGACTATGGCTAGGCCCAATTGCTTTCTCGATACTTCAGGATTGTAAGTCAAGGCCTTGAGTTCCCTCTTCCCCGCGATGTCGGTGAAAACATCTGGACCTAGTATCTTCTGACTTCGATCATGAATCTTCCTTTGGATGCAGTTACTCATATGAGTATTCAAATGGCTAGTGCCATTATTCGAATTACCCGCTAGCTCCTTCTGACAATACTTGCATTTTGCCTTTATTTCACCACCAATCTTCTTGATTTTCAAAAAGTGACCCCAAACGACACTGGTAAGCTTACTAGTATCTAGGATTTCCTCAACAGGACGAGAGTTGGGTTGGGGAGAATTATCAGCAGTACCAGTAACTGGAGAGGGATTCGGGGTTTGAGAGGGATTCGGGGTTTGAGAGGGATTTGGGGTTTGAGTGTCCATAGTTGAATGAACAGGACCTGATTTGCCTACAGTAATCAAAATTGAGGAGAAGAAGAACAAAGATTAGAGAACGTAAGAAGTAAAAAAGAAGAATCCATAACTAGATTCTAGAGAATTACTATTATTTATTAGAGAATGTTATTCATATATAGCTGGATTTTAGAGAATCTAGTTAAGTATATTGTATATTCATATAGAGCTGGATTTTAGAGAATCTAGTTAAGTATATTGTATATTCAATTATTCATATAGTTGCATAAGCAATAAGAACTACCAAACACTACAGTTTAGAGAAATAGTTTACAGAAATCAGTTTGGTAATTGGTTGCATAAGAAACGTAGGTAAGACGTAGGAGAATTCACCAAACAGTTTAGACAAATCAGTTTACAGAAATTAAGAACTACCAAACATTTTAGAGCAATCAGTTGCATAGAGAAATCAGTTGCATAAGAATTCACAGATTACAGAACCACAGATTACAGAACCACAAATCAGTTGCATAAGAATTCACAGTTGCATGAGAAATCAGTTGCATAAGAATTCACAGATTACAGAACCACAAATCAGTTGCATAGAATTCACAGTTGCATGAGAAATCAGTTGCATAAGAATTCACAGATTACAGAACCTCAGAACCACTTATTCAGAACCACAGATTACAGAAGTGTTTTATTGCAGAACTTGAACATGAACTGATCATAAAATTCAGAACAACTCAGACCATGAACAATTAGAAACTATTCAGACCATGAACAACTCAGACCAGAACAATTTGAACAGAACATGAACAATTCAGACCCCATTCCTTACTTAATAGAATTACAGAATTCATTTAGGGAATGATAATGCATTACAGAATTAGAAACTTCAAGCATTACAGAATTACAGAATTCATTTAACTAGGATTCAAGCTCAAGCTAGAGATTAAGTCATGAACTGTTATATTATAAAATATAAACTCATATGAAGTCTAACTGCCGAAAACCACCAGAAAACAATGAACTGATCAACCATTTAACAACAACTGATATGAACTCTAATTGCATCAACAACGAACATGAACTGATCATAAAATAAATGAACATATGTAGGAGAACTGACTGTTTACCTCAAAGATTTCTAACTTCTCAGCAGCTCCTAGTAACTAACTGTTTTCATAACAGCTCGATCAGAATTCAGAAAACTAAGGTACCTGCAGAACCAATAATGTTGAAGAAGTCAGAACACTAACTAACAGTGTAACACTCTAATAGTTAAAGACAAAGTCGAAATCTTTGTAATAAAAGAATTTCTACCTTGATGTTGATGAAGGCTGAAGCTTGATGCTTGAACAGAACAACCCCTAAAAGTTAGTACTTAGCAACATCAGTTGGCTCTGGTCAAGTACTGAAGAGGAGAAAGAGGAATAGAGGATGAAGATGAAGCCCAAATCGAACTGATCATGAAAAAAACGAATTAGATGTTCAGAAATCATACCCAAACCAAAGCTCTGGGCAACTGCAACACCGAGGGCTTATGTTCTGCGTTTATAGCTCTCCCTGGTCTGGACTCTCGAGCTAGTAAGCCTTCTTCTGAATGCAGCGACTGTGGGACTGCATATATATAGCCTAAGCCGAAGCCATCCAGAAGGCAGAAGATCTTCATCATCAAAGATTCGGAGTCGAAAATCTGCCAGATTAAAGAGGAAAATTAGAGGAAATCCAAAAGGGTATTCGAAATTCGAATTAGGATTCTTCTAGGCATGATTTACCTTGGATGGCTGAAGGTGAGTGACTGATTTAGTGGAGACAAATCGCCTCGAGGAAGCAGCTTGACGGAGGAGTCTGTGAAGAGTGATTCTCGGCGAGTTTGGGGAGAGAGTCTCTGAACATTGGGTAAGTGTAACTGGCCTCGGGTCGGGCTTCCGGTGGGTCGGATAATTAGATTACCACGCCCGGCCGGTCGCTCATTAAACAGGCCTCGGGTAATCACCGCCCGACCCAAAATCCGGTCAATCCGGATGATTAACCGCGTTGACCGGGTCGGTTTCGGGTGGTTTCGCGGGTTTCCGGTTCAGACTCCCACCCCTAGGTTCGTTTGGTATAGGGGAAATCCAACTGTGTTTTTTGAAGACTCTGTATTTTAAGATATCATTATTTGTTTATTGTCTAATGAAGCTGGGGTTTTGTATTTCAGATACCCCGAGCTTTTGATTGTCTCCAGAATGTGTATTCTGACAATTTCTACTTTTATCAGAAATTCTGACTTTCCCCAAATAAAATAATGGGCCCCACTGTCTTCCCCTACTATTTTCTTTACCCAATATACATACCAAACAATGTAATGTAACATCCTCCAACTTTTAACAAACACTTTTCCACTATTCTCCTATTTTTATATTTCCCCTTATTCTCAATTCCCTGTACCAAACGACCCATGTGTCAAAATAAAATCCCCTAAGACCAAAAAGAGCTAATGAAGAAGGTAATAAGCATGCATATTCTATTTAATTTATCTCATTTCAATTTCAAACAGGCATGTAAAAATAAATAATTTATAATTAATGAAAGGAAATGGAGAAAGAGTGCTTCGGGTTCGAGTCCAAACTTCTTATTTTGGAACGTTCCAAACCATTTAACAGGAGGGGTAATATTGGGCATTTCGGGAAAATATTTTCCCAAATCAGTTTATTCCTCCACCGTATGTCGCCGGCCACCACTTGTTTTCCCAACAACAGACGAGACACTACATGTGGCCGCCATGACAAAGGAAAGCTCCAGCTGCTACAATGTAATGACCAAGGACCCAATTATTATCTTTTAATAGTTTAGTGACTTATTTGCTATTTCATGGGGGGGACCATTTTGTAATTTTATAGTTCCAACAGTTTTTGTCGTTACTACTGTAGCGACAGTGCTGCAACGGCTACTTTGCCGATTGCCAGTACTATTTTGGCAAACTGCTAGCTTAAAAGCAGAGGGGGTCTAACCCAAATGAATTATGAATCAATTTTACAAACATTTCAAGTCCATCTCTCTCATTCTCCCTCTCAACCCTAATCTCTCTTTTCTCTTCTCCGATCAACCGCCGTCTGGCCGCCGGTACACATCCGGGACATTACAATTTGGTATCAGAGCAGCCGTCGACACAAATAGCAATGGCGGGAAACCATGGAACGCGCATAGCTAACCTGGAGGAACAGATAGACAACCTCCGAACCACGCAACAACAACATCATGCCAACCTAACAGCCACCGAAACAAGACAAGGTGAAGCTCTAACTGCTTTACAGAATAGCCAGAATGACCTCTTGACGTCTCACCAACAGGTGGAACAGATGCTCCAACGGCTCATTGAACGTGTAAACGAAGAACCACCAAGTGGAGGAGGTCTTCAAAGAGGACAAGGGTTACTGAGAAGACCTGACCAGTTAGCTACTCACCTTCCCATGCTAGATTTTCCCTACTTCTCAGGTACAGATCCTACCTCCTGGGTAAGAAAATGCACTAAGCTCTTCACCATTCATCAAATCCCATATGAGCAAAGAGTTGAGGTCGCTTCACTCTTTTTAGAGGAGAAGGCAGATATCTGGTTCCCAGGGTGGTCAGCTGATAGACCAAACCCTTAATGGGATGACCTAGCAGAAGAATCGATGAAAAGATTTGGTGATTATGCTTGTGTCAACGTTGTAGGAAGCTTCAACAAGCTCAAACAAAGAGGCACAGTGCTAGAATACCAAGAGAAATTTGAGGATCTGAGATCTAGGATGATGAAACTGAACCCTGCATTGAATGAGGCATATTTCATTAACAGTTTCATCAGTGTGTTAGATGAGGAGATACAACCGGTCTTAATGATGCTCTGACCACCAGATCTCACAGATGCATTCCTACAAGCAAGGATGGAGGAGGCATCCATCGAAGCCCGCAAGAAGAAGCTCAGGAGCATGAATCGATGGACATCTGACAATTCTAGCACATCCAGGAAGCCCCCTTTGACCAAGCCAGTGGCGAGCTCTGCTGGGGGAAACCGAGGTTTGTGCTACAAATGTGGGGATAAGTATTTTTATGGCTACGTTTGTGTCAAGAAGAACCTGCATGTGCTGGAGGGTGAAGAAGAAAGTGAGGAATTGGAACCCTTAGAAGATCTACAAGATACAGAACTGTTGGAAGTCTGTATGCAAGCTGAAGGGAACTCCAACAAGGGATCAACAATCAGAGTGAAAGGAAGGGTTGGAAGGCACCCAATGATCATCCTCATTGACACAGGAAGCAGCCATACCTTCCTAAGTAAGAAATATGCTGAAGAGCTTCAATTCAAACAGCATCCGGCTACACCTATGAAGGTAAAAATGGCTAATGGTGATGCAATGGTGAGCATCACTGAGTGCAAGGGACTCTCTTGGTTGATGCAGGGCCAAAAGTTCACCTTTGATGCCATGATCTTACCCCTAAAGGAGACTGACCTAGTGCTAGGCTTCAACTGGCTGAGAACTATTAGCCCTGTACATATGGATTTTGCCAAACTCAACATGGCTTTTGAATGGGAGGGTAAACCAATGATGTTACAAGGCATGGAAGACATTGGCCAATGCCAAGCCATGACCCTGTGATGAGCTGTATAAGAGCATGGTCAAAGGAAAGCTAGCCATGTTAGTTGGCCAAGTGATGCCAATCACAGAAGAGAGCATCAACCTTGTGGTGCTAGGGTTCCTACAAGAAGTCTTGAACAGCTTCACTGATGTGTTCAAGAACCCCACCAAACTCCCACCTGCAAGGTTTTGTGATCATCACATACCTCTGGAGCCTAACTCAAAACCGGTAAACCTAAGACCCTATAGGTATACCCCAACACAGAAGGATGAGATAGAAAGGTTGGTGTTGGAGATGTTGGACAACCAGATCATTCAGGCCAGTCATAGTCCATTTGCATCTCCAGTTTTACTGGTTAAGAAGAATGATGGTACTTGGAGATTCTGTGTGGATTACAAACAACTCAACACCATGACCATCAAGGACAAGTTCCCTATACCTATGATTGATGACCTCCTGGATGAGCTGTATGGATCAAAGTTCTTCACCAAACTGGACCTCAAGGCAGGCTATCACCAAATCAGAATGCTACTTGAGGACCAGTTCAAGACAACATTCAAGAGTCACCAAGGTCACTATGAGTTCAAGGTAATGCCCTTTGGCCTCACTAATGCTCCCGCTAACTTTCAAGCTCTCATGAATCAAGTATTGGAACCGTAAACTGCAAAATATGAAATCAACAAACAAGCATGCATAAACAAAAAGACATATCCGAGTCGATCGACTTCACGATCTGTCCTTAAGAATTGTTATTCCCCTCTACGTCACCCAAGGTTAACGGAATCAATTCTCCCAGGATAAAATGAATATACTCACAAGCGTAGTGGCGCTACAAACGCTGGTGATCGGCGAACACAACGAACGGCGCAATCACACGACTCGATTTCCTTGAAAGAATGAATGTAGAAAGCCTTTTTCGTGCAGAGAATAGTTTAGAGAGGGGAAAAGTCTGTAAGAGAAAGTGCAGAATTTATAGTAAATGAAGGGGTGCCTTCTGGCAGTTGGGCAGTTGGCCGGTTTGACTCGTGTTGGTTCGTGACTGAACCGGTTTAAAAACCTGGTTCCGAGTTGGGTTCAAACCACAACTCTGGATGACTTTTCGGTCAGACCAAGTCGGCCGGGTAGCAAAAGAATTGAATCAAATGAAATCTTTTGACCGAATCCGAATCCGAGGCGAGGCGACGACGACGGCGCGAGGGCCCATTACCATCTCAAGCCTTTTACCAACCTTAGTTGGCTTGATTTCTTATATCTAGCTCCACTTTCCCATCAATTAGCAATGTGGTATTCAACACCACTTAGCTCATTCCTTCATTCACACATCAAATCCGCAACAATCCCCCACATGAATGGAGAATGCTAAGTTTTGAAAACTATGCAAAAACTGTGTGATTTGCTCGTAAGAATAGCTGCATCTGAATAAGTAGGTTTCCCTTTGAACTTTTCATAGTGAACATACATCAAGTCTACTCGTCCATCGGTAGATTTGATATCTTTGAACCGTAGATTTTTGTGTATACTAAGACAACGTATGTCACACAGCTAATCCTTAACCGTTCATTGGTTCTCACTGTTGTGTTCATTTTAGCCCTGAACACCGTCTGGTCTCATGAGTGCGTAGAGAACTTGGCCTACGCTAGTTCTCCATGAAGCGGCTCTACTTCACACTCACATAGGTGATTTCTAAACGTGTATTCGTAAATACATCATTTGACCAACTTGAGGTCAAACTTAGAAACCATTAAAAGCCTTGCGATTATAGGCTTACCCTTATTGTTAATCATTGTCTCATCATGAGAATGGGTTTAAGAAAGTTTGACAATGTCGAACCATCAAACACAACTTTGTTTTCTCCTTGAACCTAGATCTTGGGATCTCCAGTCAACTAGGTACAATTTCTGTCATGTTGATTATGTCTTTGGCCATAATCCCATTCCCCTCGATGATTTCTCAACTACATCTCTAGTTAGGCCTTTTGTAAGTGGATCCGACACGTTATCCTTTGATTTCACATAATCAATTGAGATAACACCACTAGAGATTAGTTGTCTAACCGTGTTATGTCGTCGACGAATGTGACGAGATTTACCATTGTACATAACACTTTCTGCCCTTCCAATCGCCGCTTGACTATCACAATGTATACTTATTGGTGATAACGGCTTGGGCCAAAATGGAATATCTTCCAAGAAATTCCGAAGCCATTCAGCTTCCTCACCAGCTTTGTCCAATGCAATGAATTCAGATTCCATTGTTGAACGGGCTATGCAGGTTTGCTTGGAGGATTTCCAAGATACTGCTCCCCCACCAACCGTAAACACATATCCACATGTGAACTTACTTTCGGTTGAACCAGTGATCCATTTCGCATCACAATATCCTTCAAGCACAGCTGGATACCTAGAGTAATGCAAATCAAAGTTCTGGGTGTGCTTCAAGTACCCCAAAACACGTCTTATTGCCATCCAATGAGTTACATTCGGATTGCTCGTGTAGCGACTCAACTTACTTATTGCCAATGCAATATCTGGTCCAGTACAATTCATGATGTACATCAGACAACCTAACACTTGAGCATAATCCGTTTGCGCTTCACTTGCACCTTTGTTCTTTGCAAGAGCAAGGTTCACGTCTATCGGCGTCTTCACTATCTTGAAGTCCAAATACTTGAACTTATCAAGCACCTTGTCAATATAGTGAGACTGAGATAGAGCTAGACCTTGAGGAGTCTTATAGATTTTAATTCCTAGAATAAAATCAGCCACCCCCAAGTCTTTCATATCAAATGCCTTTGAAAGCATACGTTTTGTAGACTTAATGTCAATAATGTCTTTACTCATTATCAGCATGTCATCTACATACAAACAAACAATGACTTCATGATTAGGAGTGTCCTTAATGTAAACACATTTATCGCACTCATTAATATTGAATCCATTTGACAACATTACTGCGTCAAATTTTGTGTGTCATTGCTTAGGAGCTTGTTTAAGTCCATACAAAGACTTGACCAAGCGACACACCTTGTGTTCTTGTCCTGGAACAACAAACCCTTTGGGTTGTTCCATGTATATCTCTTCCTCCAGGTCGCCGTTAACAAAGGCGGTTTTCACATCCATTTGATGGATTTGAAGACCATACACAGCAGCCAAAGCAATTAACAATCGAATCGATGTAATTCTTGTGACTGGTGAATAAGTGTCAAAAAAGTCAAGACCTTCTTTTTGTCTAAAACCTTTGACCACTAGTCTCGCTTTATACTTGTCAATAGTACCATCAACATTCAATTTTCGTTTGAATATCCATTTATAACCAAGGGGTTTGTTTCCTGGAGGAAGATCTACCAACTCCCACGTATGGTTATGCAAAATGGACTCAATTTCACATTTGACCGCCTCTTTCCAATAATGAGATTTAGAAGAGCTCATCGCGTCCTTATATGTTTGAGGATCATTTTCTAACAAGAATGTCAGAAAATCAGGACCAAAAGATGTAGGGACCCTTTGACGTTTACTACGTCGTAGGTCGTCTACAAGAGGTACAACATCCATTGTTGTGTCCTCCACCTCAGGTACAACATCCATAGTCGTATCTCGAGGTCTCCACCTCAGGTACACCAACACTTTCTCTTACAGTCTTGTAAGGAAAGATGTTTTCAAAGAACTCCGCATTATCTGATTCTAATATCATATTAGAATGGGTTATTATTTTTAAAATGCACTAACTTTGGCGATTTATTTTAAAAATACACTAAGTTTCGGAAACCCCAAATCTATCCCAGAGTTAACACCGTTAGTCCTACTTTGTAAAGTTTTAAACATTTTGAACCAAGTTGCTAACGGAATTAATTTTTAAGTTATTTGTCTTCTAAAATTAGTAACCCAAGTTTTCCCAAATTGCATTTCGATCCTTCTTAATTCCATTCCCTTACAAAATAGTCCCAAACCCTTCCTCTTCTTCGACTCCAACCAACTCCCGCCGCCAACTGACCGCCACCGCCAACCGACCCCCGCCACCAACCGCCGCCCGACTCCAACCTCTACTTCTCCACTCCGCCGTCGCCGGAACAATCCCCACCGTCGTTGTCGGTGAGATCAATTAATTAGGGTTTCAAATTGAAATTGGAATTGGGATTGACGAACCCTAGTTTCGTACTGAACGGTGGCTTTAGTGAGGAGATCAGCCGTGAGCTTCTCAGTCGTGGCTTGAGCATTCATCCGTTCGACTTCTCGCTGAAGCTCGGCATCACGAAGAGCGACGACCTTGTTCGATTCAACCTCAGCGACGCGAGAAGCTTGGCTCCAGCCGGCCTTCTTCTTCGCCAACTCAGCATTCGCCTCTGCTACTTCAGCTTCTCGAAGATTCTCATAGATCTTGACTTTCGTCTTGACATTAATCTCCTCCTTCTGACCTTCTCCTTTCCTCTGCGTCGCGATAATCTTCGTCTCAATCTTCGCCGCGTTCTGGATCGTCAATCCATCCCTCTCCTTAGCCCCAATTTCCCCTTCATCCTCGCTTCCGCCACATCGACCTTCGCCTGATTAGCAGCCTCCATCTGCGTCTTCTGCCCCAAATACGAGAAATACTCATGGCCGACGACATCCACAAGCTGCTTCACATTCGCGTTGTAGATGTACAAACCGAATTGATTGAGCTTGAGCTGGACTTTGCCAAACACCTCGTGCTTGAACTCCTTCGTTCCCCTGAAGATCTCCTCCGTAGTCATGGATGCGGCGAGGACGCGAGTCTTGCCTTCGATTACTCTCTGGACGAGCTGATTGGCGTGCTGAGAGTGCTTGTCGTGAGGGTAGATGAGCCTGGCGTAACGGAGGAGGGAGTCCTGGTCGTCGTAGCGAGGGCCGATTGTGAAGACGGCGGGGAGGGTGAAGGGGAGCTTCTCGGCGGACATTGCTTGGACCTCGAAGGTGTAGTTGACAGAGGTTGGAGTCGGGCGGGAGTCGATTGGCGGCGCGGGTTGGTTGGCGGCGGTGGTCAGGTGCTTGGGTGGAAGCCGGCGGCGGGAGTTGGTTGGAGTCGAAGAAGAGGAAGGGTTTGGGAGGATTTGTAAAGGATTGAATTGATGAGGATCTAAAATGCATTTCGGAAAACTTGGGTTACTAATTTTAGAAGACAAATAACTTAAAAATTAATTCTGTTAGCAACTTGGTTCAAAATGTTTAAAACTTTACAAAGCAGGACTAACGGTGTTAACTCTGGGATAGATTTGGGGTTTCCGAAACTTAGTGCATTTTTAAAATAAATCGCCAAAGTTAGTGCATTTTAAAAATAATAACCCTATTAGAATTGATGTCGGGAACATCCGACTTGTGGACCATAAACCGATACGCTTTACTCGTATTAGCATACCCAATAAAGATACAATCAATAGTTTTTTTTTCCTATCCTAACCTGTTTCGGTTTAGGAACTTGCACTTTAGCTAGACACCCCTACACTTTGAAATATTTCAAGCTAGGTTTACGCCCTTTCCATTTTTCGTATGGAATGGTATGTGTCGTGCTAGAAGGCACCCTATTGAGTATCTGGGTGGCTATCAAACTAGCCTCCCCCCACAAATTATGTGAAAGACCAGAATTAATGAGCTACGCACGCATCATTTCTTTTAATGTGCGATTTTTTCTTTCGGCAACTCCATTTTGTTGTGGAGTATAAGGAGCCGTCATCTGGTGAATTATGTCACTCTCTTGACATAATTCTCGAAATGGGAATTCATATTCACCACCTCGATCACTTTAGATAATTTCGATCTCTTTAAGTTGATTCTCAACTTTCGAGTTGTACTGTGTAAAAGCATCAATCGCCTCATATTTGCTGTTAAGCAAGTACACATAACAAAATCATGTTCTATCATGGATAAAAGTTATGAAATACTTTTCCCACCACAAGAAGGTGTAGAATTCATGTCACAAAAGACATTATTGATTTTTAAGTCTACTGAAGTTATCCAAGTTGATCGTAGAAGATCAAATGTAACAACAGTAGAGATTAATCATCAAAAATTGACACATCTATGACACATGCAATATGTGAGACGTGATGTTCCACAGTACGCATGTGACGAGACTTCCATAATTTATTCCAAACTAAACAGCTTAGAAAACTTTCAAGTACTTCTAGTACTTCTTCTCCCACTACCAATCATAAACACATATGCACACGTGGGATTGTGTGATGATTGAACCTCAGGTTTGGGAAACTCGCCATTGCTAGCCAATACACACTATGTGTACGTGCCTTGGTTATACTTATTGTCCTTATCTATGAACAATAAGATTTTCAAGTATACCCCCACATTTCGACTATTGGCATAGTCCTTATGCCATAAAGAGTGACTTTACAATATGAGAAACATGTACATACGTTCTCCACCAGTATATGACCCATCGGTGCTCCCAACAAAGAAGAAGGAACAAACATCATCTGTTCACGAGAGACTACATGCTTGTTTCCCAATCATATTGTTTCTTAAGCAAAGTACCATTACGTAGGGGGTTAACACAATCACTAATCAACAAAGTGATTTTACTTAGCTTTTATGAAATTATACAAGTGAATACAAAAACCCACAAAATTTCATAAAACTAAAGTACATATATTTTTAATATATATACACACATATCAACTCCTAAAGGAGGATATATATCAAACATCGGATCCTCATTATCATCCCCCGGTACATTAACATCTGAACCATTTTGATCATTACCATGATCATCACCCTCGTGAAACTCATCTGGATCCACGAAGAACCAATCATCTTCATCCAACCATGCATAAGGTGGAGAATCGCCACCAAGCTCCGGCGCGGACCACTCGCCAGGAGCTTGGAAGTTCTCCATAAAGGGCGACCACTCCCAATGCATAGGAGCATCTTTGTTGGGAAGTTCGAGTGGTGTGGGTGGGTCGAGATCAATGACCTCCACATCAGATTCGATGTTGATAACCTCGATGACCTCATCGTCGTCATCCGAGTCAATATATATGATCTCTTCGTCAGACGAAATGTTGATGACTTCCCAAGCGTCATCATCGTCTTCATTCCACATATGCGGAACCACATGGTCACCGTCTGTTGACATCTTCAATCACTGGTCATAACACACAACCAAAGATTTATTAGAACCTAAATCGAGATGTGTTAACTTTTCCAATGAAAGTACTTGAACAGTCACCCACAGACTCAAGATGTGATTTATGCACCAAACCACATGACCAATGTGTCAAACCAATGTTTATAAACACTGTTTCGATCTGATTTAACCCTGTTAAACCAACAACT
Source organism: Linum lewisii (assembly GCA_034768395.1). NCBI lineage: Eukaryota > Viridiplantae > Streptophyta > Magnoliopsida > Malpighiales > Linaceae > Linum > Linum lewisii. The sequence goes on along the minus strand of CM068298.1, from coordinate 12,827,620 downwards.
ATTAATACTGTGTACTAATACTGGAAAACCACACAGGTTTTAACAACAACCATCTATTAGTAACAAATACCAATATATTCGAATAGACAACTACAAAAGCTGTAATCTCGACGGAGTAGAAAATCCAAAGATTTTAGTCTCCACGGGTTGAGTAGAGAGTCACAAAGACTCTAATATCAGTGAGTAGAGAGTCACGAAGACTCTAATCTCGGGGTGAGTAGAGAGTACGAAGACTCTAATCTCGGTGAGTAGAGAGTATGAAGACTCTAATCTCGGGTAGGAGTAGAAATCCGAAGATTTAGTCTCCAACAGTTATGTATCACAAAAAATTAGTAATACGCAGAAACTTTATAAATCGTAAGAAAGTTAATCCGCGTATAGAGAAAACGTAAAACGATCCCGAAGGACCAAACAACCTGTAATCTAAAACTACTAACTAGAAAAGAGAAGAAACATCAGTAGCATAAACCAATAAACTGAATTGACCACAAATTAAAGAAAAGTGACCAAACAGTTAAAAGAAAACTCAATCATGCAAAGCATTAAGAAATGAAATAACTGTAAACCAGAAACCAAATTCTCAAGCAAGCAAACGTACTGAACATGCAAAACAATGCATTAATGAACGGAAGTCAGAACCTATCATCCAAACAGAGAATCACGCACAGGAGACTAGAATTACAATTCCCATGCAATAAATCATGCAAACACGCAATCATAACACGCTACTGAAAGGAAGAAAAAATAATAACAGTTCATGCAAAAGACATGAACGAAACAGAAAACAGCATACGACAATGTAACAATTCTTAAGATTATTGGAACCGTAAACTGCAAAATATGAAATCAACAAACAAGCATGCATAAACAGAATGACATATCCGAGTCAATTGACTTCACGATCTGTCCTTAAGAATTGTTATTCCCTCTACGTCACCCAAGGTTAACGGAATCAATTCTCCCAGGATAAAACGAATATACTCACAAGCGTAGTGGTGCTACAAACGCTGGTGATCGGCGAACACAACGAACAGCGCAATCACACGACTCGATTTCTTTGAAAGAATGAATGCAGAAAGCCTTTTTCGTGCAGATAATAAGTTTAGAGAGGGGAAAAGTCTGTAGGAGAAAGTGCAGTATTTATAGTAAATGAAGGGGTGCCTTCTGGCAGTTGGGCAGTTGGCCGGTTTGACTCGTGTCGGTTCGCGACTGAACTGGTTTAAAAACCTAGTTTCGGGTTGGGTTCAAACCACAACTCTGGATGACTTTTCGGTCAGACCAAGTCGGCCGGGTAGCAAAAGAATTGAATCAAATCAAGTCTTTTGACCAAATCCGAATCCGAGGCCGAGGCGACGACGACGACGCGAGGGCCCATTACCATCTCATGCCTTTTACCAACCTTAGTGGGCTTGATTTCTTATATCTAGCTCCACTTTCCCATCAATTAGCAATGTGGTATTCAACACCACTTCGCTCATTCCTTCATTCACACATCAAATCCCCAACATCAAGTACTAGCTCCCTATCTAAGGAAGTTTGTACTAGTCTTCTTTGATGATATACTGGTCTATAGCCCTACAACAGCAGATCATAAGCTGCACTTGGCAAAAACATTACAGCTCTTAAGGGAAAATGAGATATATGCCAAGTGGACCAAGTGCTCATTTGGCCAATCTAGGATTGAATACTTGGGGCATGTGATAGATGAACAGGGTGTAGCTACTGAGAATAGCAAGGTAGAGGAAACATTAAGCTGGCCAAGGCCTAAATCTGTGAAAGCTTTGAGGGGATTTCTAGGTTTAACAGGATATTATAGAAAATTCATCAAAGACTATGGCCTCATCAGCAAGCCCCTAACTGAATTACCGAGGAAAGACCAGTTTCAGTGGGGAGAACAAGCAACTGAGGCATTTGAAAGCCTCAAGAAGGCCATGACTAATGCCCCAGTACTTGCCCTTCGCAACTTCCAGGAACCCTTTAACCTGGAAACGAATGCTTCTGGAACAGGCATAAGAGTTGTCCTAACCCAGCAGGGACGTCCTATAGCTTACCTCAGTCAGGCCCTCAGCAGGAGGAACCAAGGATTATCTACCTATGAGAAGGAATACTTGGCAGTTTTGTTGGCAGTCTCAAAGTGGAGGCACTACTTGGAAGGCATGCCCTTTACCATTTTGACTGACCATGAGAGTCTTAAATACCTGCTTGGCCAGAAAATACATACTCAGCTGCAAAAGAAAGGATTAGTTAAGCTCCTACGCCTCGATTTCCAGATCAAGTTCAAGCAAGGAAAGCTTAACAAGGTTGTTGATGCACTGTCAAGAAGGTTTGAGGATGAAGCAGATTGCTCTAGCATAACAACATCCATACTACAATGGATGACCAACATAGAAAAAAGCTATGAGAGAGATCAGGAGGCTCAGATGCTCATAACAGCTGCAGCCACTCAAACTGCAGGTCCCTCCCTGTACCAGTTTGAGCAAGGGTTACTAAAATACAAAGGGTTGATCTATGTTGGAAATGCTGGAGAAATGAGGAGTCACTTGATTGAACTGTTCCATTCCTCACCTATTGGGGGCCACTCTGGAGTACAGGCTACATACCAGAGGATAAAAAGGTATTTCTACTAGCCTGGTTTCAAAAGAAACACCAGAGAATGGGTGGTCAGCTGCCACATTTGCCAACAGTGCGAAGCAGAAATGGTGCCTTATCCAAGGTTATTACAGCCACTCCCCATTCCTAACCAGGCCTGGAAACATATTTCAATGGATTTTGTGGAAGGGCTCCCTAAAACAAACAACAAGGAAGTGATACTGGTGGTAGTGGACAGGCTAACCAAATATGGCCACTTTATAGCCATAAGCCATCCCTATACAGCTCTTACCATATCCCAGACATTCATAGATAACATTTTCAAGCTGCACGGAATGCCAACTACTATTGTATCAGAAAGGGACCCTGTGTTCACAAGTGCCTTCTGGAAGGAGCTGTTTGGACTCCAAGGTACCAAACTGCATTACTCCACTGCCTATCATCCTCAAACGGATGGGCAGACAAAGAGATTGAACAGATGCCTCGAAGATTACCTTCGTTGCATGATAAGTGGAGCTCCCAAGACTTGGGTTCAGTGGCTGCCCCTGGCTGAATGGTGGTATAACACAAACCACCATAGCAGTCTGAACCTAACCCCATTTGAGGCATTATATGGCTATCCTCCTTCTGTTTTTGACTTGCAGAATCCTATATCCACATCAATTGTAGTAGTGGAGCACAAATTACAACACCAGCACAGGATCATTGATCAGCTGCGGGATAGCCTGGCCAGATCTTAAAATAGACAAAAGTAACAGGCTGATAAGCACCGATCGGAAAGGACATTCTAGGCAGGGGATTGGGCTTATCTGAAGCTACATCCCTACAGGCAGAAGACAATAGCTTCAAGGGTGAATCAGAAGCTGGCACCACGCTACTATGGCCCTTACTTGGTGCTGAGGAAAATGGGAGAAGTAGCTTATGAGCTACAGCTGCCAGCCACATCAACCATGCATCCAGTCTTTCACGTCTCGCTACTGAAGAAAGTAGCAGGTAACACAGGCATCGTGAGCACCAATTTACCCACGACGGATGATCAGGGAAGCTTGAAGCAACTTCCAATAGTGATTTTAGCCAGACGGTTCATCAACAAAGGGAACCAAGTCGTGACTCAAGTGTTGGTGCAATGGGCACACCAAACTGAAGCTGATGCTAGCTGGAAAGATTGGCAGCCGTTCAAGGACCAGTTTCCTGACTTCAAGGATGCCTAGAAGCGACTTGAGACAAGTCGATTCTGACTAGGGGGTTTGTAATGACCAAATGCCCAGTTATTTTTTTAATTGTTTAGTGACTTATTTGCTATTTCGTGAGGGGGGGCCATTTTGTAATTTTACAGTTCCGACATTTTTTGTCATTACTACTGAGCACTAATCGCATGATCGATTAGGATAATTCCGCTATCAAGCCAACGATCAGTCCAAAACTTGGTATTCTGCCCACTCTTGATGCTCCAATAAAGGCCCTTAAGAGTATAATCCCACACTTTCATCACCCCCCTCCAGAGAGAAGAGAAACCTGACTTTCTCTTCAGAGTAAATCCCACATCAGTCCGATGTAAATATTTAGAAACAAGAGTGGTAACCCATAACTCATTCGGCCGAGAGACAATGCCCCAAGCAACCTTCATTAAAAACGCCTGATTAAGCTCCCTTGCACTCCTCAACCCCAAACCACCTAAGCTCTTAGGTTTGCAGACAGTATCCCAGTTAACATTATGAAGCTTCCTCACACCATTAGGCGAGCCCCAAATGAAGCTGCGAATTTTACTATCGATTTTGTCGCGGAGAGAAACTGGCAAAAAAGCTGTCTGCATAACATAACATGGGAGAGAATTAAGAACCGAGGAAGCGAGAGTGACCCTGCCTGCGAGAGAGAGGTTATCTACCTTCCACCCTGCCAAACGAGAGTTAAGGCGGTCGAGCAGAAACTCGTAGGTATGCTTGGTAACACGCCCATGGAGAATCGGCACACCCAAGTATCTACCCAGATTAGGAGTAGCGGTGATGCCTAGGAGATCCACAATCCCAGCCGCCACTCTTTGAGGAGTATTGGTCGACAAGTAGACTCTAGATTTAGGTTTGCTAACAGCCTGACCCGAGGCTTCACAAAAATGATCCAAGATGTCAGAAACCACGCGAGCCTGGTCAGTAGAAGCTTCACCGAACAAGATCAGATCATCCGCAAAGAAACAATGAGACAAGGGAGGACCGCCGTGAGCCAGGGTAATAGGCTTCCAATAACCGAACTCCACCGCTGAAAGAATCATGTGACTAAGCCTCTCAATACACAAAGTAAACTGATAGGGAGAAAGAGGGCATCCTTGTCTGAGACCCCGAGAAGGAGTAAACGGGTTCGAGCAGCTCCCATTCCATAGAACTTGAAAATTAGAGGAAGAGATACATGTCATGATAATTTCAACAAGACAAGGCGGCAATCCAATCAGGGAAATCGTGTCTTTAACGAAAGCCCAATCAATTTTATCATATGCTTTCGCCAGATCAATCTTAATAACCACACCATACTTCTTCCCTTTCTTCGAATGGAGAGAGTGGACAACTTCTTGAACCAGCAGGATGTTATCAGTAATATGCCTTCCCGGAACAAAACTAGTTTGAGAGGGGTGAGTCAGATTAGGCATCAGATTCTTGATTCTGTTGGCAATGCACTTAGACAGAGTCTTGTAAGCCACGTTGCAAAGACTAATGGGTCGGAAATCACTGAAGAGCCCCGGATTCTGCTTCTTAGAAATAAGAGTGATCAAAGTATCATTAATAGCCGGGATAAGAGACGGAGAACGGAAGCAACGGCCAATAAACTCCGCAAAGCTAGCTCCCACCATCTTCCAACAGTTTTGAAAGAAGATCGGTCCAAAACCATCCTTACCCGGAGCCTTCAACGCTCCCATACTCCTGACAGGCGCAGAAATTTCAGCAAAAGACAAGGGAGCTTCGAGCCGACCGATCTCGGAAGAAGGGACAAAGCAAGAGAAACTGGTCAGCACACTTTTCGGACCCGGGCCAACTGAGTAAATGTTATCAAAGAACTCCAAGGCCATATCCAGCAGACGTTTCTGATCATCCACCCAATCACCATTACTGTCCTTAAGGCGCCTGATTCTGTTAATAGCTCTTCTTTTCAGAGCAACCAGATGAAAGAACTTGGTGTTTCGGTCCCCTTCCACAGCCCAGTTAGACCTAGACTTCTGAATTCAAAGAGCTTCCTCTTGCCAAAGGACCTGCTCCAGCTTAGCCCGCACAACACTTTCCTCGCGAATATTGCTAGCCGAAGGGAACTCAGCCACCCTCCCTTCTGCTTTAACAAGAAGCTCGGTAAGGCGCTTCTTAGGTTAGAAAATATTACCAAATGTCCTCTTATTCCACCGTTTAAGCTCCGATGACAGACCTGCCAGGGCGCGAGGGAGGTCATCACCTGCAGACCAATTATTTTTAACCAAGGAATCAAAGGACGAATGTGAAAGCCAGGTAGATAAAAAGCGAAAAGGTTTAGCTTTAGAGGAATACACCTGAAGAGACGGGCACAAGACGATAGGACGATGGTCCGACTTTAGTTTATGGAGGTGAACCACAGACGACTCCGGAGCGAGACTGATCCAAGCACTATTCACCAAAGCTCTATCAATTCTAGAGAGAATGTTATTACGACTCCACGTGAAACGAGGCCCTGAGAAAGGCAGATCGGAAAGACGACACAGATCCACCATATCAATAAAGGACTTGCTATGCCTCCTGACAAACGGGGACCCACCAATCCTATCCTCAGCAGACAGAAATGAATTAAAATCCCCTATAACGGCCCAAGGATCATTCTGATTAACTGAGAGCCAACAACGAATGGTACCACATACAATAACATAGTGATCATACCACTTAGAATATGCAAAGACTATAATTTCCAATAATCAAAATAATAACACAATCCTTATTAATGCATGACGAACATGAATAGTAGAATCCCAATGTATACTGTAATTGTACCATCGATGTTAAATTTGTATCATTCATAAAAATACATGAATGGTACAATTTCATGATGAATGATACCATCACATAATATACAGAAGTACAATATATGATGAATGGTACAACTACATGATGAATGGTACAAGCACATTGAATAATTTTTAATAAAAGAAAAGATAAAAAGTGAAAAATACAAAACAAATAAAATAATTGTATGAACCATGAAACATGTGAGGTGGAGAGGTGGGTGATTATTTTTCATTATTATACATTCACTAATATATCCTTTGGTACATTTAGTACCATTTGATTAAACATACAAATCCAACGGTCCAAATTCGATTTCTTAAATAAGAAATCTTTGTGATTTTTCACGTTAAAATCTTCCTATCCACTTACGTACACACAAAAGCTATTCGCCCCCTTACTACTGTCTCATGTACATTTTGCGAGGTACGTTCCGAAAGGCCACTGGTGAATCTCATTGGACAGTCCTTCATTCCTCAACTCTCCAAAGTTGAATCTCATTGGACACCCCAATCATCGTTGGCGGAACGAGTATCAAATCAACTTTTTCCAATATTGTTCACTTGTACAATTACACTGCATACTTCAAACAACTCAAACCAATCTCAATTATCTAGCTCATGTCATTCTAACATTTGTTTTCAATGAAATGAAACTTTAGAATTATCTAGTTTGTGTAATTTGAATAACCAGAAATATAGTTATTACAATTAAATTAAAATGTGCAATTATACTTTTGGTATTTTTTAATTAAAAATCGATCTAGCAAACAAAATTTATTCAAATTTGGACGAAAAACAGATAATATAACATTAATTAATAGAAAATAAAAAGCTAGAGATCAGCCTGCAAGAATTAGGAGGGTTTGGATCATTTCAAACCCTCATCCAACCATTAGATCTAGTTTGACTTTTTGACCAATCTAATGGTCCACATTTGTTAAGGGTATTTAAGACTTTACACATATAATTTAATTATTATATTTAATTTAAATATTTTATTATTATTTTTTAAATATTTTATTATTATATTTAATTATTATATTTAATTTAAATATTTTATTTTTTTATCCAGTCACAGGCGGCGACCGGCAACCTTCGTCGTCGACCGACCACCATCGCCGATGACTTTTCCGGCGAGGCTCCGATGACCGACCAAATTTCTGTAACTTTTACGGCGACACCCAATTAATAGTTAACTTGATTTTTTATTGATAACTAGTTAACATGGGATTTATTGATAACTAGTTATTTGTTAACAGGCTATCTAACTAGTTATTTTATTTTTAACTAGTTAACAACATGATTTAGATAACTAAATTAACAAATTTTTAGTTATAACTAGTTGTCAAATTTAGTTAGCTAGTTATTTTGTTATTAACTAGTTAACTCGATCGAGTTAATTAGTTATCTAATAGAGTTAACTACACTACAAAAAACTGAGCGCTTTAGCGTTGGTCATCGACCGACGCTAAATTATTTAGCATCGGTTAAAAAATGACGCGAAATGTAGCAACGCTAAATTTTAGCGTCGTTTCTTTTGCGACCGACGCTAAAATAAACCACGACCGACACTAATAATGGGTTGAACAAATGGGTGGCTGACCAACCCAATTTTTTGTTTTTTGTTTTCATTTTTTATATTCGTTTTCAATTTTTTCAATTTTATTTTTTCCAGAGCTGGGTTTTTAAAGATCTGGGTTTTTCCAAATCTTGGTTTCAGGAAAAACAATGGCGAGAGCTCGCCGGCGGGTGGGGGGGTGGCGTCAGTTTCCTTTTGCCGGTGCTCGCCGGCGTCGGTACTTGTGTTTGGTAGGGGCGGTGGGTGCAGGAGACGTGGGGAAAGTCAGCGGCGATGGGGAATGTTGATGAACCGCCCGGTCGTTGGTCGGTGTTCAACCAAATAAAAACTACTAATGCTAAAAAGCGTATAGCAGATCGTATTCCGAGGGTCTCTATGATTGGTTACTTCAGAACTAGCAAAATACTCGAAGGAAAACACGTTGTGCGTGGTGTGAGTTCCACAACTTCTATTTCTAAGAAATGCAGAAAAATTAAAACAAATTAAACTAAAGCAGATTGGGAATTAGGGTTTGAAAACAAGAATGACAGACGAACTTAGACTTTGAATCCCCCTTCGTTCCCCAGAGCATTGGCAATCAACAGATCAGCGGATTTCGATTCTCATTCAATCAATTACTAAGACACCACCATAACTCCTTACCCTTAGATTTAAGACCGGCGAACGTTCGCTCTATCCGTTCTAACTACCAAGATTAACTAGCCGCCCGGGTACGGTCGCCTCTCGCAACGACTTAATTAATTGGTGTGATTACTAGTGATTAATGAGTTACTCTTGCAGTGGATTAACCCTAACCGGTTCCTACGAGAGGCACACTCCAATTATAAGGTTAATTGTTCAATTCGATGTTCTAAAGTAAGGCGAGAGTTCGCTTCTATCCTTAGCTTAACCAGAATCTAATCTAGGTGATCAATCCAGACAAGAAACATGAACAATGAAGAACGAATCAAACATGAAAAAAAACTGATTGAATTTCGAATCTAATCACCGCCGATCCGTGACCGCTTTAAAGCCCTGGGTCACTTAGGGTTCATCTAGTCTAAGCTCTAAAGGGTTTAGCTACTCATTATTATTACAAAAGAAACAAAGACAAGGAAAGAGTTCATCATTCAGAGGAAGAACAGAAAAGAATCTGAAAAACCTAATTTAGACGACTCTGGCAGACTTCGATCTTCGGTAAGTTACACTCCTAGCTCCGGTTCTCCGAGATGGAAGGGATGGCATCACGATCTCTATCCGGCTCTTTGAACTCCAGTTCTTCGCTCCATAACTTCAGAGAATTCTGATCTCGAAAAGTTGTGTTTTTGTAAATTATGATTGTCCTCTAATCCTCGGCCGCCGGGTTAAGTATTTATACTTAACCCTAACTGATCCGGATTATTTTCGCCGAAAATTCCTTAAGAATTTCGGCGAAAATTCCTTTGTGTTCGGGAGTGCTTTCTCTGCCTTGTATTTTCGGTCCGAAGAGTACAATGTTTTCGCCGAAGATGTCCTTTGACTCGGCACCAGTTGAATGCATTAATATTTTCGCCGAATATGCAAGCTCAATTTCGGCGAAAATCTCTTTGTACTTCGGGCAGGATTTTGTTTGACTTTGACTGGCTCCTTGGATCGATTCCGGTTTGATTCCTCGAGGTTCCTACGCCTTAGACACGTCCATGGCTACTTTATTTGACGGCAAAAACCTGTGCTAACACAAAAGCACTAGAAAACCATCAAATAGACCCGAAACGGGCCAAGGTAACACAAATGGCACGAGATAGGGCAATCGATTGAATATTCGTTATTCTACCCTAAAAACCATGTCTTAAGCAAAGAAATGTCGCTTAAATGAGGCTGATAATCACGTCAAATCGAGTGTCATCAAATACCCCACACTTAAGCTTTTGCTTGTCCTCAAGCAAACTGAATAGAAATGCTCATGTTCACAAATGATAAGATCGATTAAATTGGAGCTCAATCAAACACAATGAATTATTAGACAGCTCGATCCTAGAACAAGAAACCTAACATGCATACAGATCAGCCAAACTACCTGGTCTCACTAATAAACTGCACACGACAAGTAATTAGCAACCAATTATGCACGAATTTGACCTGACCGACCAGACTCCTCACACAGGATGTATATAGTACAATGGGAACTCTCACTCTATGTGTTTAGGGACGTGTTTCTGCTCTCGATCATTTTCTGTTACCGAATTCTGTCATAGGTTTGCATTTCGACCACATCTCCACCACTGTGACAACACGAGTATCTAGTCAAGAAGGACTTCCCTGCTAGGACCGTAATGAAATCTACACTACTCGGGTTTATAATGAGATGGATGATGGGGATGAATGATGATGGTTTTGGTGCGGTGTAGCTTTCGACTAACTTCCCTCGAATCTAATCTATGGCTTCCTACCGTCTAACCAAACACGGGTGGAATGATGAACGCTCGTCATATGATACCCTCAAGCAACCTAGCACTTATTCTTTTTCTTTTTGCACAAATTTTTTTTCTTTACTTTCTTTTGAACTTCGTTCTTCCATTTGTAGGGAGAAGAACGTTTTACTGAACTACACTTTGAACTTTTTCTGATTTTTCTTATTTTTCTGCTTCTCTTTTTTTTCTGAAGCTTGCTTCTTCTCTTACTTTACTTTTTTTTCTTCTTTTGTGCCGATTTTCTTTTAGTTGCTAGAGGGGTTTACACGTCTGGACATATTAGCTAAGACCACCTGTTTAATGGCTATAGGCAGGTTACCACAAACCGACTTCCGGTAGGTCAATCTAGAACTACAACCACAGGGGATCAACGGGGAATGAAAGAAATGGGAAATGGCTGTAATGTATTATCGAACCGAAAGAACAGGCCAAGCTCAAGGGTCTAAACCTAGTGGATTTATCGTTTGGTAGGCTATCTGGCTTAGTAGTTGAATCTAGGTGCCCCTATCCTTCTAGAACTCGTGTCATCGTGTGGTCTCGAGTAGGTCTCATGCAAATTCTAACTCATTCAAGTAAACAGAAAACCACTCAGAAAGAATTAAAATTGCAAGTTACGTGCAATGGATCAAAAGCTCACAGTTGGTTTGCTAGTCGGATTCGGTCATTTTCATGCAATCAAGGCTACAAAGTACAAGTGTGATTTTAAAATTCTGTTCTGACCAGGCAATTTAGCCTCAAAGCATACAAGTTGGTTCTCAAGTTCTAGGTTAAGCAGTCTAAGCATCATTATGAAAGTTTGAACAACAACTTAACATCAAAAATCAAGAACTGAGCCATTCTAATGCTAGAGAGACTGGAATGGAATCACGAGGCACACATAAAACACAATCAAGGGCAATCAAGTTCATGCAAAGTTCTCTAGCATCCTACCCCACACTTAAATCGGACTGTGTCCTCACAGGACTAATTCTAGAGTTCAGAGTGGAATGTAAGAACCTGGATGAGGACGGTTGATTTCAGAGGGTAAGCACGGATCCTGTGAGCGGAGGGAAGTGTAACAGAACCTGAAGCAAAGGGAGTCTACCGATTGCCTACAAAACAAAAAACAAATGAAACATAAAAAGGAAACCGGGACAAGTGTCCCGGATCCACACAGAAAAAAGTTGGACCGAAATCCGAAAAGAATAAATAAAAAGAAGACACCAGAAAAGGAATACAACCCGATCACTGCTGGTCCGGTGATCCGGGAGGTGGAAAATGGAGAAATTCGCCGAGCTGGCGTTGCCACGCCATCTGTGCCTCATATCGCCGGTCGGCCCGGCGCATATGTTGCTGCATAATAGTCCATCGCGCCTCTTGAGCGGCGTTGTCGGTGATGCGCCACTCCTGCAGTCGCTCGAATAACTCTCCGACATCCACAGGGTGGTGTTGCGGCTGTTGAGTATGCGCCGGATATGGATCGGGGATGTGCGGTGGCGACTGGTGGATGTACCCTGCCTGATGGTGTGGCGAGGGTATATAATCATGAAACTCAGGCGGCGGCTGCGGCTGCTGCTCCTCACCATCATCTTCTTCCTCTGACTCGACCACAGGTTGGAGTGGAGGATCAGCTGCTACATGGGGACTAAGGTCGAGTTCTAAGTCGTACTCAACCGCCAAGTCACCTCCAACGGTCCGAACTGGATGTCGTGGAATGTGCGGGCCATACTCATGGCTGATGCCGAAGGAGAGGATGAGCTGTCCTATGAAGTTGCCTCCCAAGAGTTTGTGGGGTGGCGTCTTCCTCTTGGTCTTCTGGCGGAAGATGCGAGCCAGTACCCAACCGGGGTGGAGAGGGTAGCTCTCTCGGATGGCCCGGAGAAGCATGAGCTCCTCCTTGAGGATATGGTGGCGATCCTTATCTGGAACATATAAAAGCGACCTCCGTCAAACCATATGAATAAATTTATAGAGCGGGTGAGAGAGAGACTTAACTGAGTTGTTCGTCCCGAGGCGATCGCCAGGCACGCCTGCCATGTGGCTCCAGAGCGCGTTGTACTCCTCGTCGTCATCATCTTCGCCCCAACCTAGGTGATGATCGTGATAATGCTCATAGGGGATGCCGAGATGAGCGGCAAACTCATCGTAGGTGAGCTGCCTGTACACCCCACCAAGATAGAAGGTGATCACCTTCTGGCGCTGCTTCCTCTTGTGCTCATCTAGATCAAATGTTGCCCAGAACTCCTGGAGGGCAATGTCTGGGAACTCGGCGGCGATGGTGGTCAGCTCGAGGAGACCAGCCGGTGCTAAGGCGTCATGCATGTTCCGGTGGTAGTCCTCATCATGATCATACAGGGACTCCATGGAGAGAGGACGCACGTCAGCTCCCCGAACGTGCTGAATCTTCTGGAAGCACTCAAAATAGAAATCCGGTAGACGGACGATGGTGGGATGATATCCAGCATGGCGGGGTAGAGCAGGTGGTGGACCCAGAACAACTGGTGTGACGGGAGCGGCAGCTCCTGAGCTTGAGGCGCCATCAAGTCGCGCCTTAGTCCTGCGCTCATAAGTGGTGTTCCTAGAACCAGAATGAAACCAGATTAGTCAACCAAAACCTTACCCCACACTTAGTAGAAAAACTCGATTTCACAAAGAAATGAGGGAAACTAAGTGGGGTAAGCACAGCGGAGTAACCGGTAATCATAGACAGTAAAATACATACTTAGGAACAGCCAGAGTCGGATAAGCACGATCAGAGTTCAAAAAGTCAAACCGACAGTTTGGAAGTCAACATTTAAGCATATCGAACCCTAATCATGGCAAGACTATCATAACTTGGAGAATGACGGTAAAATATGATCTCATATGGCAAGCATGAAAATATGTACGAGAATGAACACATCAGACAGCCAAATGATCACAGCAATTCAAAGTCAAACCGACATTTCTCACAAAAGTCAACATAACAAGGAATTAATCGTATGCATAGCAACACATGATCAAATGATATGGAAATTAAGCACGGAACTCCCTAAGCATGCTAGAACAGTTCTATAAGTTCAGTTAATCCTAGTTCACACGAAACAGTCGGCACGCAAAACGAGGCAAACTGAAAAGTCAACCGAAAGTCAACCCCGACGAAATTCAGCAATATATATTTCAAAAGATTCGTATCGAAAATTTATACAACTTATCTTGAAGTCATGATTGCTAAAAATGAACGAGTTGAGAGGAATCGGTGAAAAACTTGAAAACTGGGGTTTCGGAGAACTGGAGCTGCAAAGCTCCGATTCGGCTGTTCTAGGGCTCGTTGGGATCGGAAAAGGGAGGGGAAGGGAGCGGCGGCGGTCGGAGACGTCGGATTGAAAGAGGGGGGTGGTCGGCGATTGTTTTAAAATGATAGGGGAGGGAGTTTTCGGTGATATGAACGAAAATGAGTGAAGGAGAGAGAGGGAGTTAAACCGGATTTTAAAGGGAATACTGGGTGATTTTCAAAATTATTTTCGGCGAAAATAAAAGGGTGTTTTCGTCGAAAATTTCAGTGAAAATGGACTGCCGGATTTTCGAAGGCGGTTTCGCCGAAAATGATAGTACGGTTTCGCCGAAAATTTTAGTTCAAATGGCTTCGCCGAAAACAAAAACTTTTCGAACCGAAAACAATGAACAGGGAGATTGAGTTCGAAAATTGAAAATCAATTTCGCCGAAAATTTTGAACTGTTTGGATTTTAAATATTTTTGCAAATTCGGCCAATCTTCAGAAAATCACAGTTAAATCCACAAAAATCGGAACGACCTCAATCAACTTGCAACTGACTCTATGACATGCAGACTCTACACGAAAAATAATAAATCAAAGAAAATGACACTTTTGGCTCTCCCGAACTGACTCTAATATACCAAGTTCAATAAAAAGTAAAACAGACTCCAGCCGTGGGTTGCCTCCCACGAAGCGCTCTTTTATTAACGTCCTTGAGCTGGACGATACCTGGACGGTATTAGGAGACATCCCAACTTAGATTCTCCTTCACGCTCGCGTCGGAGTTCATGAAGTACAGCTTCGGGACTTCTCCGGTAAACGTGAATTTCTTCCCGTTCGCATGCAAAAGCTTGGTACGTCCGTCGGGAAGATGATCAATGAACTTGAATGGTCCGAACAGCTCTTTGGAGAGATCATCTTTCTTGAGTGTGACGATGGAAGGAATGAGGACTGTCGGTTTCTCCTTTTCTTTAATCTTCGGCTTGTTATCACCAGGATCGGTGATCGTTAGTACTTCCTTAGGAGACGCTTTCGGCTTCTCCTTCCATACTTGTTCCGGCGCCGGTTTCTCGGAACGAATTGGTGGTGCAGCTGGCTCGGTGGAAGACGGTGGAGCTTTTGGTCTCCAGACCATTTGGGTCTTCGTCTTCTTGTTCTTTCCTCGAGGTCTGCTCGGTGGTTTAGAAGAGGCTTGCAGTTCCTTCTTCTTCTTCTTAAGCGGCTTCTGAACTGAAATTTCTGGCTTCTTCTCGGTACCCTGTCCAGCACCTGCAGTGTCAATTGATCTCGAAACACTGGAAGAAATATTAGAAATGAAGTTGACCGAGGCCAACTCCACAATCTCTACAGATAAGCAATTTAATTCTCCCTTAGGAATGTATTTCATTCCGTCCTTGAGACGGAATGTTGCAGTATCCTTCCCAACCCTTACAGTTAGAGAGCCATTGGGAACATTGACATTAATCCTGGCAGTCGCCATGAATGGCCGACCCAAGAGAAGGGTAGAATATGTCTCTTGAGTATCCATAACTATATAATCAACGAAAAACCGGAACGGGCCACATCAAGTGATTACATCCTGGATCATTCCTCTAGGTTCTCTTAGAGTTTTGTCAGCAAACATTAAATTCATGTTGGCAGGTTGTAATTCCCCTAGGTTCAGTTTCTTATATAAACACATAGGCATGACATTTATAGAAGCACCTAGGTCAATTATGCTACGCTCGATTTCAATGTCATTAATGCTCAAAGGTAAAGTAAAAGGACCAGGGTCGGGGCACTTAGCTGGAATAGGTATGGGTGGTGGTCGAGGGGTGATAGCCGAGCACTCTCCCTCATTGGAAACGGGAATTTCTTCTTTCTCAGACGGGCTGGTCTGCTCACTACTCCTAGTTGTTATGGCCTTAGCGTGCTCGTTCTTCACGGTGGAGCTGTCTGGAGACGGAGCCTGATTGAAAATGGGAAGACGAGCCATCGCACTAGCAATTTTATTTATCATATCCTCTATTCTCTGTCCTTGTGCGATCTGCCCTTTGTTAAGAGCATCTTGCGCTCTAAATCTTTCCTCGTGATCATCAAGTCTTGCTGTAATTAAATCAAACTTCCTGGCTATTCTCCTCTCCCAATTGTCCTCAGATATAAAATTCGGAGGCTGCTGTACTCTGGGCAATCTGGAAGGATCTTGATAACCATTGTCCATGTATTGATTTCGGCTCTGGTCGAGTTGGAAGTTGTAGGAAGGACGCTCATAGAAGCCTTCCCGTTGTTGAGGAGGTGTTTTGAACTGACGGTAGTCGGAGTAGCCTCTTTGATCCCTGGTGAAGCTGTGATCAATGAAGTTGACTTCCTTGTTAGGCCAGTTATTAGTTGTACCGAGGATCTCTTCCATTTGTTTCTGAACCGCGATCTTGATCTGATCTTCACAACTTGGTTGACTCATGGCTGCTCCAAACTGTCTTTCCCTATTTCTGGACTTAGATGCGCAGTCCGCAAAGTGAAGTAGAGCAGCTTCTGGTTCAAGTGCTGTGCAGTCGCCATCAGCTAAGATGTTGACCCATTCAGCTGTTTCTTCATTCATCCCTTGGGCAAAGATTTCAGCTAGCTGCCCCTGGTTGAATCCGTGATGAGGGCATTCAGATAGAAGCGCTTGGAAGTCGTTCCATGCGTCGTGTAAACTTACTCCTTCCTTCTGAGAGAATCTAGTGATACTATCCTTGTAGAATGTCGTTCTTGAAGGGGATAGTATTCTTCTATGAAGTCTTGAGCTAGACTATCCCAGTCAGTGTAATAGCCAGGTGGTTTTGAGCTGAGCCATATCTTGGCATTGCCTTTAAGAGAGAATGGGAATACTCGTAAGCAAAGATTATTCTTACCGAGATTCCCCTTTTAAACGTCTCGCACATGTCAAGGAAGTTTGCCAAATGTGTGCGGGGGTTTTCTTGCGGCTTCCCTTCGAAGTGAAGATCCTTAGAGACCATGCTCAGGAGAGAGATTGTGATCTTTTCGTCGGGGTCGTCATCGCTGTGTGGCACGACGACGCTAGCTCGGAGGTAAGCCGCATTTGGTCTACAGTAATCTGCCACGGTGCGCTGAGCAGCTAGTACGGGAGGAGAAGATGGTGGTGAATCTGAAGTAGTGGATGAAACGGATGAAGATGAGGAGTTCTCCTTCAACTCCTCAATCTTTTGAGGGATAGGTGGTGTAGGCGGTGTGGTTATGACTTGCTTCTGAGCTCGCGGTTTCTTCGGCGAAGCAGAATTACCCGGCTTAAACTGAGAATGAGCAATCGAGCGGTTCATGAACCTGTAGAACAACCTACAAGCAAAAAAAGCAAACATACCGGCGTAAAATCGAAGTGGGTGGAAAATTGAAAGATGGAAAGTAGAAGAATAAATTGCCAGTTCTTCTTTCGAACAATCAAAAGATCTCCCCGGCAACGGCGCCAATTTGATGAACCGCCCGGTCGTTGGTCGGGGTTCAACCAAATAAAAACTACTAATGCTAAAAAGCGTATAGCAGATCGTATTCCGAGGGTCTCTATGATTGGTTACTTCAGAACTAGCAAAATACTCGAAGGAAAACACGTTGTGCGTGGTGTGAGTTCCACGACTTCTATTTCTAAGAAATGCAGAAAAATTAAAACAAATTAAACTAAAGCAGATTGGGAATTAGGGTTTGAAAACAAGAATGACAGACGAACTTAGACTTTGAATCCCCCTTCGTTCCCCAGAGCATTGGCAATCAACAGATCAGCGGATTTCGATTCTCATTCAATCAATTACTAAGACACCACCATAACTCCTTACCCTTAGGTTTAAGACCGGCGAACGTTCGCTCTATCCGTTCTAACTACCAAGATTAACTAGCCGCCCGGGTACGGTCGCCTCTCGCAACGACTTAATTAATTGGTGTGATTACTAGTGATTAATGAGTTACTCTTGCAGTGGATTAACCCTAACCGGTTCCTACGAAAGGCACACTCCAATTATAAGGTTAATTGTTCAATTCGATGTTCTAAAGTAAGGCGAGCGTTCGCTTCTATCCTTAGTTTAACCAGAATCTAATCTAGGTGATCAATCCAGACAAGAAACATGAACAATGAAGAACGAATCAAACATGAAAAAGAACTGATTGAATTTCGAATCTAATCGCCGCCGATCCGTGACCGCTTTAAAGCCCTGGGTCACTTAGGGTTCATCTAGTCTAAGCTCTAAAGGGTTTAGCTACTCATGATTATTACAAAAGAAACAAAGACAAGGAAAGAGTTCATCATTCAGAGGAAGAACAGAAAAGAATATGAAAAACCTAATTTAGACGACTCTGGCAGACTTCGATCTTCGGTAAGTTACACTCCTAGCTCCGGTTCTCCGAGATGGAAGGGATGGCGTCACGATCTCTATCCGGCTCTTCGAACTCCAGTTCTTCGCTCCAAAACTTCAGAGAATTCTGATCTCGAAAAGTTGTGTTTTTGTAAATTATGATTGTCCTCTAATCCTCGGCCGTCGGGTTAAGTATTTATACTTAACCCTAACTGATCCGGATTAGTGTATTATTTTCGCCGAAAATTCCTTAAGAATTTCGGCGAAAATTCCTTTGTGTTCGGGAGTGCTTTCTCTGCCATGTATTTTCGGTCCGAAGAGTACAATGTTTTCGGCGAAGATGTCCTTTGACTCGGCACCAGTTGAATGCACTAATATTTTCGCCGAATATGCAAGCTCAATTTTGGCGAAAATCTCTTTGTACTTCGGGCAGGATTTTGTTTGACTTTGACTGGCTCCTTGGATTGATTCCGGTTTGATTCCTCAAGGTTCCTACGCCTTAGACACGTCCATGGCTACTTTATTTGACGGCAAAAACCTGTGCTAACACAAAAGCACTAGAAAACCATCAAATAGACCCGAAACGAGCCAAGGTAACACAAATGGCACGAGATAGGGCAATCGATTGAATATTCGTTATTCTACCCTAAAAACCATGTCTTAAGCAAAGAAATGTCGCTTAAATGAGGCTGATAATCACGTCAAATCGAGTGTCATCAAATGTCGACGGGGAAAGTCGGCGGCGGACGAGGAGGAGGTGATGGTAGGCGAGGTGACGATGTCGCTGGTGGCTGGTGGCGCCGGCGACGGTAGGGTGATGTGAGGAGGTGGTGTTTGGAGTTGAGAGGATGAGAGTTTGAGATGAGGGGGTGGTTGTTGGGAGAGTTTCAGGAGAGAGAGGAGAGGATTGAGAGAGGTGAGAGTTTGATATTAGGGTTAGGGTGGCGGCTGAGAGAGGAACTGAGATTTTAAATAGGTACGTGTTTTAGCATCGGTCGATGACAGACGCGAAATCATGTCGGTAACCGACGCTAAATTGGTCGATGACAGACGCGAAATCATGTCGTTCATAATAGAGCAAACACCAAGATTGGCAGCAAAGGCAGCCACAAGTCTACCATTGCAGTCACGAACAACATCTCCCGCCGCAGAGCTGCTAGGATTCCTATAGAGAGAGCCGTCAGAGTTCAGAGAAAACCAACCCTCCTCAGCCGGCCACCACCCAATCAAACGAGCCTGCCGAGCTAAACTCGGTGCTTCTCGACTCACTTGAAGGGCCTTCCAGCTCGACGAGTAGAGATGGATCCAGAACCTAGCCTGACAGCAAATCTCAGAATCCTGCATCCTCTCACCAGCAAAAACAAGTTGATTTCTACGGCGCCAAAGCAACCAAGCTGTAACACCGAAGACAAGCTGTGATTTTGTATCCCCAATCCCTTGGCTCCACCAATCGGCGAAGGAGGCAGCTGCTGCAGTCACTTCAACTGTACTCGGGAGCATCTCTTTCCACACAGCCTTTGCCACGTGACAAAGGCGAAGGACGTGCTCCACTGACTCACTGGAAACACGACATTCCGGGCAGAGCACATCCGCTGCAATGTGACGACGGCACCTTTCTTCATTGGTCATCAGCCTACTATGAGAGACAAGCCACATAAAATGTTTGATCTTGGTCGGACCTTCCTATTCCCACACTTTCCTCCAAATTGACCCATCATTCTCTGGAACGATCTCCTTTTCTGCCATGACCGAAAATCTGCCATTCGCCTCGAGACCCCAAGCCAATTCATCCTCGCCGAGCTGATCACAAGGAGGTTTATGCCAATGACCTGCACCAAAACATCATACGGCAAACAAATTGAGAGCTTAGGAATACCTCAATTACCATCAGAGAGAATCAAGTCAGACACGGAATGGGAAATGTCAACTCCCTGAGCACTAATCGCATGATCGATTAGGATAATTCCGCTATCAAGCCAACGATCAGTCCAAAACTTGGTATTCTGCCCACTCTTGATGCTCCAATAAAGGCCCTTAAGAGTATAATCCCACACTTTCATCACCCCCCTCCAGAGATTTTCGGAACCCATCATTTTCTAAAGGAGATCGTTCCGGAGAATGATGGGTCAATTTGGAGGAAAGTGTGGGAATAGGAAGGTCCGGCCAAGATCAAACATTTTATGTGGCTTGTCTCTCATAGTAGGCTGATGACCAATGAAGAAAGGTGCCGTCGTCACATTGCAGCGAATGTGCTCTGCCCGGAATGTCGTGTTTCCAGTGAGTCAGTGGAGCACGTCCTTCACCTTTGTCACATGGCAAAGGCTGTGTGGAAAGAGATGCTCCCGAGTACAGTTGAAGGGACTGTAGCAGCTGCCTCCTTCGCCGATTGGTGGAGCCAAGGGATTGGGGATACAAAATCACAGCTTGTCTTCGGTGTTACAGCTTGGTTGCTTTGGCGCCGTAGAAATCAACTTGTTTTTGTTGGTGAGAGGATGCAGGATTCTGAGATTTGCTGTCAGGCTAGGTTCTGGATCCATCTCTACTTGTCGAGGTGGAAGGCCCTTCAAGTGAGTCGAGAAGCACCGAGTTTAGCTCGGCAGGCTCGTTTGATTGGGTGGTGGCCGGCTGAGGAGGGATGGTTTTCTCTGAACTCTAACGGCTCTCCCTATAGGAATCCGAGCAGCTCTGCGGCGGGAGATGTTGTTCGTGACTGCAATGGTAGACTTGTGGCTGCCTTTGCTGCCAATCTTGGTGTTTGCTCTATTATGAACGACATGATTTCGCGTCTGTCATCGACCAATTTAGCGTCGGTTACCGACATGATTTCGCGTCTGTCATCGACCGACGCTAAAACACGTACCTATTTAAAATCTCAGTTCCTCTCTCAGCTGCCACCCTAACCCTAATCTCAAACTCTCACCTTTCTCAATCCTCTCCTCTCTCTCCTGAAACTCTCCCAACAACCACCCCCTCATCTCAAACTCTCATCCTCTCAACTCCAAACACCACCTCCTCACATCACCCTACCGTCACCGGCGCCACCAGCCGCCGGCGACATCGTCACCTCGCCTACCATCACCTCCTCCTCGTCCGCCGCCGACTTTCCCCGTCGACATTCCCCATCGCCGCTGACTTTCCCCACGTCTCCTGCACCCACCGCCCTACCAAACACAAGTACCGACGCCGGCGAGCACCGGCAAAAGGAAACTGACGACACCCCCCCACCGCCGGTGAGCTCTCGCCATTGTTTTTCCTGAAACCAAGATTTGGAAAAACCCAGATCTTTAAAAACCCAGCTCTGGAAAAATAAAATTGAAAAAATTGAAAACGAATATAAAAAATGAAAACAAAAAACAAAAAATTGGGTTGGTAAGCCACCCATTTGTTCAACCCATTATTAGTGTCGGTCGTGGTTTATTTTAGCGTCGGTCGCAAAAGAAACGACGCTAAAATTTAGCGTCGCTACATTTCGCGTCATTTTTTTAACCGATGCTAAATAATTTAGCGTCGGTCGATGACCAACGCTAAAGCGCTCAGTTTTTTGTAGTGTAGTTAACTCTATTAGATAACTAATTAACTCGATCGAGTTAACTAGTTAATAACAAAATAACTAGCTAACTAAATTTGACAACTAGTTATAACTAAAAATTTGTTAATTTAGTTATCTAAATCATGTTGTTAACTAGTTAAAAATAAAATAACTAGTTAGATAGCCTGTTAACAAATAACTAGTTATTAATAAATCCCAGGTTAACTAGTTATCAATAAAAAATCAAGTTAACTATTAATTGGGTGTCACCGTAAAAGTTACAGAAATTTGGTCGGTCACCGGAGCCTCGCCGGAAAAGTCATCGGCGATGGTGGTCGGTCAACGACGAAGGTTGCCGGTCGCCGCCTGTGACTGGATAAAAAAATAAAATATTTAAATTAAATATAATAATTAAATATTTAAATTAAATATAAAAAATATTAAAAAATATTAAAATTAAAATAATAATAAAATATTTAAATTAAATATAATAATTAAATTATATGTGTAAAGTCTTAAATACCCCTAAAAAATGTGGACCATTAGATTGGTCAAAAAGTCAAACTAGATCTAATGGTTGGAGGAGGGTTTGAAATGATCCAAACCCTCCTAATTCTTGCAGGCTGATCTCTAGCTTTTTATTTTCTATTAATTAATGTTATATTATCTGTTTTTCGTCCAAATTTGAATAAATTTTGTTTGCTAGATCGATTTTTAATTAAAAAATACCAAAAGTATAATCACACATTTTAATTTAATTGTAATAACTATATTTCTGGTTATTCAAATTACACAAACTAGATAATTCTAAAGTTTCATTTCATTGAAAACAAATGTTAGAATGACATGAGCTAGATAATTGAGATTGGTTTGAGTTGTTTGAAGTATGCAGTGTAATTGTACAAGTGAACAATATTGGAAAAAGTTGATTTGATACTCGTTCCGCCAACGATGATTGGGGTGTCCAATGAGATTCAACTTTGGAGAGTTGAGGAATGAAGGATTGTCCAATGAGATTCACCAGTGGCCTTTCGGAACGTACCTCGCAAAATGTACAGGAGACAGTAGTAAGGGGGCGAATAGCTTTTGTGTGTACGTAAGTGGATAGGGAGATTTTAACGTGAAAAATCACAAAGATTTCTTATTTAAGAAATCGAATTTGGACCGTTGGATTTGTATCTTTAATCAAATGGTACTAAATGTACCAAAGGATATATTAGTGAATGTATAATAATGAAAAATAATCACCCACCTCTCCACCTCACATGTTTCATGGTTCATACAATTATTTTATTTGTTTTGTATTTTTCACTCTTTATCTTTTCTTTTATTAAAAATTATTCAATGTGCTTGTACCATTCATCATGTAGTTGTACCATTCATCATATATTGTACTTCTGTATATTATGTGATGGTATCATTCATCGTGAAATTGTACCATTCATCTATTTTTATGAATGATACAAATTTAACATCGAATGGTACAATTACAGTATACATTGGGATTCTACTATTCATGTTCGTCATGCATTAATAAGGATTGTGTTATTATTTTGATTATTGAAAATTATAGTCTTTGCATATTCTAAGTGGTATGATCACTATGTTATTGAATGTGGTACCATTCGTTGTTAAACTGTATAATTCATGAAATAAATGAATGGTACAATTTAACGACGAATGGTACTATTGCCATTTCTTATACAAGAAATTTCATCAATTTCTCACCGTACATAATCCCAAGGGCTAAGGTTGTAAGAGAGAGAGATAGAGAAGTATCGAGGGTACTCCTTAGGATTTTGTGGAGGGAATAGCCTCAAGCGTACAAACTGGAGTCTACAACTTAAGGCGTATCCTCAGCGTTATTGTCGTTGTGTTGTCCTTTTGATGTTGAGGGCTGGCCTCTTATTTATAATGCCCTGAAGTTCGAGTCCGATGTGGTCAAGGGTTCCTTTTCCAAGTAATCTTCGCGTAACTCTAGGCGGTTGTCGGCCTTAGGGTTCTGCCATGTTATTATCATACGTTGGCGGGTACGCCAAGCGGGGTGCTAGTAGCTTGGCTTGGGCCCATCAATTGCCCCCATGCTTGAGAAGATTGACACATGGAGGGTTTCTGAATCGTGCTCAAAAAGGCATGAGCGTCTTGCTCTCTTTTGGGTACGCTTGTATTCAAACGCATGAGGGTGTGTGCTTTTTTTATGACGACATCTTTTTGGACTACTGGCTTCTGTCAGACAATTTTTGGGAGAGTTTTTTCCTCTTCCCGCCATTATGATTGCCAACGGGAAATCCCTTCTTTTTTGGCAGCAATTATTTCTCTTGTGCACCACGTGTCATCTCAGGAGATGGATTTCCCAGACGTCTGTCAACCATCGGCAACTTCCTTGTGGGTTCATGAGGTTTGGTTGAAGGCTTTTGCATTCGAGATGTGTCTTCCTTTGGAATCCTAGCCGGTGGACATGCTTAGGTGGTTAGGGTGCTTCATTGGGGCGCTTCAGGCCCATGCTTGGACCACATTTGCGGCCTTCACCATCGCCTGCAAGAAGCGATCCGTCCATCCGAGCGCCTCCCTCTTTCGAGTGCTTTTTAAGGACAATTATGCGTCGATTGGGATAACCTTTTCCAAGTGCTCTGGCTTCGTGGGTGGGATTTCGGGTACGGTGAAGACGTGCTCCATCGTATCAGACGATAGTCGACAACAACAGGTAATTCCCGAATGTTGTTATATTCATGACTAACTTCTCTTACATTTTCTTGATATACTAACTATATTGTTATATTGTACGCGACGTTGGAGAATTTAAGATCCAAGTGTACTGGAGGGAAAATTGTCTGTGATATTAGCGGCCTAGCTTACGATGAGGGGGGGGGGGAGAACGTTCAGCTAAAAATAAGAAAATGAGCTATGTATGAGAGCTAGGTGAACGTTTACTGAAGAAAAATGGGCCTCAAACCGAATTAGTACATCAACTTCTTCATCTGGAGAATGCCGGTTTTTATCCAAGGCGGATTGCCCCATTATGTGTCGAGGATGATCTACGATGATGATGGGCTCCAACTCATCTACGACGTCGTTCACCAACACCCGATGTTCGAAGTGGCACAGTTGTACGCCTAGACAGAAGAGGTTTCGTCTCATTACAACCAGGTGTCAGGAGTCATGACATCCCAAATAGCCGCCACAAGCGAATCATGCGACGGTTCATATGTGTCAAACTGTCACGATGGCGCAACGGATGTGGAGGTGGATCAGTGTGGCATTGTGCTTGATGCGTACGAGAGCTCCGATGACTCTAGTGACGACCGAAGTCATCGTAGTGAGGACGAAGGAAATCCTTAGTTGGACGATGATGTCGACTCGAACAATGAGGAAGATGATGGCAGTGGTGCGGAAGGAATAGGAGGCAGCGAAGACCTATGTGCCACCGGGTCACGCATGAATTTGGGGGACGACTTCAATGACACCATGACAATCTCCAACACCTATTCGATGGAAAAACGATTCAAGTTTTCAGAGCATACGCACTGGTCCATCGAGATGGAGTTCTACTTAGGCCATATGTTCTCACCGAAGAAGCAGTTGTGTCTTTGGCGAAAAGCCAAGCCGTATACTATAAGAAAAAGCCGGTTTAACATCGAAAGTCTAACAGTGGTTACAAATCCACTATTAAGCAGGCCCTTTTAATGGCGCTTAATATGAATCTAACAACGGGTTTATATCCGTTGTTAGAGTGAACTGATGTTAGGTTTAACGGTGATTCACTTTCTGTGTAAGGAAGTTTGATCGGTTCGACCAACATTGTGCATGATTGGTGATTAATGCTTGTTGTGTGCAAAGAATAGTGAGACCGGTTTGTTTGGTTGATGTGTATGCATGTGTAAGTTAATTGTTCTAAGTGCAATGGTGTAAATTTTATTGTTAAGAATTGAATCTCAATTTAACCGATCTTGTCATCTGTGAACTTGAGTGTGTTCTAAATTCAACTTGCTTGAGGACAAGAAAAAGTTTAAGTGTGGGGGTGATTTGATGACACTAGAAATATAGTGATTATCAGCCCCAATTTATCGACATTCGATTGTCTGAAACACATTTTAGGGGTAGTTTAGTGGATTTCTATTCATTAACACTATTTCTTACCGATTTGGTTACCTTGGCCGGTTTCGGGACTATTTGATGTGTTTTTGATGTGACTTTTATTAGTGCTTTTTAAGCTTATGAATGACCTATGAAATACCCGTGTTTATTCGTGAAATGACATGACTTATATGCTTTTATTGAAATTTTGTGCAAAGTGTCATTTTGTTGTCCGGTTGCTACTTTGGAGCCAAATTCGTGGGCTATTGGAGTTGCCTCTGTGCATTTTCAGGTTATGGCATCAAAGTACGGATGACAAGGAGCGCATAGGAGCAAACGGGAGGTCATTTGGAGTCCGGACGAGGGAGATATGAGCATTACAAGATCGAGCTTTCTGCAGAGTGCAGGGGTGCACGCCGTGCAGATGTGCACGCCGTGCATGATGCACGCCGTGCACCGTGCACGGTTTGGTGCACGGGCTGTCCAGGAGGCTCCGAAAGAAGATTCAGCTCCAAGGTGCACGCCGTGCAGCCTTGCACGCCGTGCACCCTGCACGCCGTGCATAGGTGCACGCCGTGCACTGTCCCCTGCACTATAAATATTCTTGTTTTTGGCCATTTTGAGCAATTGGAGGATATCTCTTGAACCCCAAAACACATATCCACGAACCCTCAAACCCTAGAACACGTTTTTGGAGCATTTTGAAGCCATTGGAGCTAGGATTGAAGCCAACAAACCTTGGGAGAAGTGCTTACAAGTGGAGAAGTGAAGATCATCTCAAGGATTCATCCATGGTGTTCTTGGTGACCATTCTTCCTTCTTTTCTCTTTACTCCCTTGGCCATGTGTGGCTGAGTTTCTAGGGTTCATCTTGGATGGGTAGATTAGTTATGCTATGATAGAGAGATGATTGTATAGAACTTGCCATGATTGATCTTGGTTGTATGAGGATGATTCCTAGACTTGTTCTTAATGCCATTTTATGCCATGTTTGCTTAATTTGGTCCATTCATTGTGATTTGATGCATGAGAGTGCTTGGATTGCATAGATTGTAGGTCTAGGGATTGAAGTGAGTGTGTTCTAAGAGATTAGATCATCTTATTTCAACCATTTTCACTTGATTTCTCTCTTGGGCATTTTATCGAACACTTGGTGTGCATGTGGATTTTCATTCAATTGAGTTTGAAAAGGCTTTTTGGTGAATCTCTTAGTGTTAGGGCATTGATATGAGAGTGTTGTGCCTAGCCTTGTGGTCATAGAGTCTTAAGAGAGGGTCTTGTGTCTTGGCATTTCATCAAACACTTAGAATGCATCCTTTTTTCACTTAGCTTGAGAGCGAGAGCCTAAGTTGAGTGGTATTGGGATATGGATTAGGTGCTACGAGAGTGCATCGAGTCTATAAAAGTGAAATGCATGGTCATCCGAATGCAAACTCGATCTTGATTGACTTGTTTGTTCAATTAGTCATCTTGAGCATGATGAAACTACCCACCAAGAGAGCCCCTTTGTCTTTGATTTGCACCACTTTATTTTTCTTTCTTCCTTTTAGTTTCCTTTAAGTTTTTAATGTCTTTTTCAAATCAAAACTCCTTTCAAATGAATAGACCGTCTACGAGGAATGTGAGTAGAGGCCATTGAGAGAACCCGTGGAATACGACCTTGGTAAACCCGCTTTTATCAGTTTTCTAGTGTCTATGTTAGTATACAAGTGTATGCCATCGAATAAGCATCCATCAAGAGTGTTCAGGATGCAATGGAACATCAAGACAGAACATGGGATCATCGGAGAAGTCAACTGATCAAGAATTAATACACAACTGCCCAGTGAAGAATATTTTGGCGAAAATATCAAGGTTTTCGCCGAAAACTTTGTGAAGAATAATCAGAAGATCCGACAAAGGAATCAGAAAAATAATTACGAAGAACTTTTCGGTGAAAAGTTCAAGGTCTTCGCCGAAAATTTTATGAAGAACACAAGGTGGAATTCTGCGCTGAAAATATGAAAATTGTAATGAAGACCTTTTCGCCGAAAAGTATCAATTCTTCAGCGAAAAGTTTGTAAAGAAGAAGTGAAAATTCCAACGTCAAAGATTTGGGAAATTATTTCAAAGAAGTTTTCGCAGAAAACTTCTCAAGGTTTTCGACGAAAAGTTCAGTCTTTCCATATTGAACACAGATTCAAAATTTAACTCTATTTAAGGAGCCATTCAGCCCTCCTTTCAAGTATTCTTGATTTTTCAAACTTTCCCTCATATAGGAGAGAGGTTAGAGCATATTCTAGAGTTCTTGAAGAGATTAGATCATAATCTTTCAAGAAGACGCTCGGAGCTAGGAGTAGAAGATTTCTCGAGATCGAAGCTTCACGGAATCGTCAAAATTATGGTTTTCAGATCTTCTCTATTCTTCCTCTCTGAGATGAATTCTATTGTAGTTGCTGATTCTGTTGTATCGAATATGAGTAGCTAAACATGTTAAGTTTAGATTAGATGAACCCTAAGTGACACGAGGCTTTAAAGCGGTCACGGATCGCGGTAATTAGATCTTAATTCAGTTTGATATCTTTTTCATAATTGATTTGTTCTTCATTTATGTTTCTTTTCTAGCTTGATCACCTAGATTAGATTCTCGTTAAAATAAGGATAGTTGGCGAACGTTCGCCTTGTTTAGAACGTCAAAACAGTTAATTAACTTATTCAATGGAATCATTCCTCTAGTAGGAACCGTTTAGGGTTAATGTATTTCAAGAATAGCTCATAGAATCAATTCAGGTGCTGATGTGCTGTAAAACAGTGATCAAATAACTACTAAGCTAAAAGCTAAGCAGATCGTATTCCACAGGTCTCTTCTAATCGTCTACTCAAATATGAAGGCAAATTACTAAGGTTAACACAAGTTGTGCGTGGTGTGAGTTCCACGACTTCTAGACTATAAAGCAGGAAATAAGAATTGAAAACAGAAAACAGTTGAAAGATTGGTTGACTTAACAAGACGACACACAAGCTTAGATTTTGAATCCCCCTAAGATCACCAGAACATTGGGGATCACAAGACCAGCTATTTTCAATCCTGAATCTTTCAGTTCTCAGCCACCACCATACTCTGACCCTTAGGTTTAAGACTGGCGAACATTCGCCTATCCGATCTAACTCCCAAGATTAATTGACCGCCCGTGCGTTCGCTTCTGCAACGGAAAACTAACTGGCGCGATTACTAGTGATTAATGAGTTACTCTAGCAGCGGATTAACCCTAACTGGTTCCTACAAAGAGAAATTGTTCCAATGAATAGGTTAACTATTGATTTGGTGTTTTGAAGTGAGGCGAACGTTTGCTACTATCCTCAGCTTAACTAGAATCTTAACTAGGTGATCAAGCTAGAAAAGAAACACAAAAGCAATTAAGAACAAACCAAACATGCAAGAGAAACTGATTGAAACTGGATTTAATTACCGCCGATCCGTGACCGCTTTAAAGCCCCGGGTCACTTAGGGTTCATCTAGTCTAAGCTCTATGAGTTTAGCTACTCATATTCGAAACAAAAGAATCAAAAACAAACAAAGAATACATCTTCAACCAAGAAGAACAGAGAAGAACTGTAAAACCTAATTTCAGACGAATATGTGAAGCTTCAATCTCCTGGATCTTCAACTCCTAGCATCGAGTTCTCCGAGATGGAAAGATGGCGTCACGATCTCTTCCTGGCTCCTCGAACTCTCTAAACTCTCTCTCGAACTTTTTAGGTCTGGAAATTAATCCATGGAATATGTATATCTGTTTTGTGGCCACCGGTTTAGTATTTATAGGGTATAGGATTCCAGCCGAAAGAAGGGATTAGTTTTCGGCGAAAACTTGGGAGTTTTTGCCGAAGACTTCAGAGGGGACTTTGGCTGGATTCTCCTATTTTCGACTGTGAATTTCTTGCATAAGTTTTCGGCGAAGATGATGAACGTTGTAGGACGTATCAAATAACTAATCTACCAAGGTAGACTAGATCGTATTCTACTCGAGGTCTCTTCTTCTTGTCTACTCAAATATGTTGGCAAATTACTCAGGTTTAAACAGGTTGTGCGTGGTGTGGGTTCCACGACTTCTAATCTAATAAAGCAGAAAAATTAAAAGGTTGACTAACGAGAAGATAGACGAGCTTAGATTTCGAATCCCCCTTAAATCACCAAGGCAACATCAATCACAAGACCAGCGGTTTTCAATTCTCATTCAATCGGTTTCTATACACCACCATAACTCCTGACCCTTAGGTTTAAGACTGGCGAACGTTCGCTCTATCCGATCTAACTACCAAGATTAATTAGCCGCCCGAGTACGGTCGCTTCTTGCGACGACAAAACTAACTGGTGCAATTACTAGTGATTCATGAGTTACTCTTGAAGCGAATTAACCCTAACTTGTTCCTACGAAAGAAACACTCCAATGAATAGGTTAATTGGTTGATTTGATGTTCTAAAGAGAGGCGAACGTTCGCTACTATCCTCAGCTTAACAAGAATCTAAACTAGGTGATCAAGGAAGACAAGTTTATGCGCCAAAGCAAGGAAGCTGTCTGGCGACTAACCCTAACTTGCACAAACCTAATCTAGGCGATCAACCAGAGAAGAAACATAAACAGTGAAGAACAAAACAACCATGCAAAGAGAAATTGATTGAATTTCGAATCTAACTACCACCAATCCATGACCGCTTTAAAGCCATGGGTCACTTAGGGTTCATCTAATCTAAACTCTACGAGTTTAGCTACTCATATTAGATACAAGAGAATCAAAGACAACATAGAGATCATCATACAAAGGAATAACAGAAAGGAACTGAAAAACCTAATTATGGCGACTGATGTCTGGCGATTCCTATGAAGCTTTAATCCCTGGCGATCTTCAACTCCTAGCTCCGAGCCTCCCGAGGATGCTCTCAACTCTATCTATCCTCTCTAAGTCGTGGCTAATCAGCCAAAATTCGTGTATATTCAATCTGGCTTCAAAAAGTCTATATATAACCCCAGAAACCCTTTACAAGTTGGAAAAGGCTGAAAATTAGGGTTTCTGCCGCGATTTTCAAAGAAGTTTTCGCCGAAAACTTTAGTTAAAAACCCCTGGGTAGAGCAACTTGTTTTGATGATTCCTGCTCCGTTTGAACTCCGATTTGGTCCCCGTTTGAAGCGCTGGACTCGTGAGAGAGTCCTCTATAATGTGGTAACCTGAAGGCTCAACATAAAAGCTCAAAAAAAGGGTAAAAATAGCCAAGAAATAGACAATGTACGCACTAGGAGCCTAAAATTACATAATAAACACATTTTCACCAAATACTCATCAAAATGGCATCAAAGGGGCATGAAATGTCGCTTAAATGGGGCTGAAAATCACGTCAAATCGATTGTCATCAGAAGACTTCAGACTTCTCGCCGAAAACTATAGTTACTGCCGGGGCAGTGATTTCTTCAAGCTTGGTTGATTTATGGATTGATCTTAGCCATCCCTTGAGGTTCCTTTGCTTCCCGAGCTCGTCCGTGACTACGTATTTGACGGCAAAAACCTGTGCATTCTCAAAAGCACTAGAAAACCATCAAATAAACCATAACGGGCCAAAGTAACCAAAATGGCAAGAATTAGAGCATTTAGGTGAAAACATGCTAAATCACCCTAAAACCCGAGATTCAAGCAAAGAAATGTAGCTTAAATGAGGATGATAAACACGTAAAATCGAGTGTCATCAGGTACACCAGTCAATTATCCATTGCAAAAGCGAACGCACAGACAGGTAATCGATCTTGGTAGCTAGTTCAATAGTAGCGAATGTTCGTGTACTTAGACTTAAGGGCGAGGAGCTATGACGGTGATTAAGAATTGAATGAATTAGGATTGAAAAGTCGTCGGTCTTGTGATCGCCAATGCCTTGGTAATCTTAGGGGGATTCGAGTATAAGTTTTTGTCTATTAATCGGAAACCAAGCCCAATCAATCAATCTGTCATCTTATTTCATTTTCATTTCCCTTGTAAAATAGCTTAGAAATTCGTGGAACTCACACCACACAACTTGATTTAAACCCGAGTATTTGTTAACTTCTTTGAGTAAACGATTAGAAGAACCCCGAGGGATACGATCTATCCTACTTCTGTAGGTTAGTTATTTGACCACTGTTTTTACAGCTATCACCCCTCGGGCTTGGTATGGGATAATTGATTCATACTTCCTTCGACATGGATTTCAGAGTAGCCTAAATGATGCATAACCCCGAGGGATACGATCTATCCTACTTCTGTAGGTTAGTTATTTGACCACTATTTTTACAGCTATCACCCCTCGGGCTTGGTATGGGATAATTGATTCATACTTCCTTCGGCATGGATTTCAGAGGAGCCTAAATGATGCAGCTCTCTACGTAAAGAAGAAGGGAAAAGACTAGTGATTGTAAGATTGTATGTGGACGACATCATAATTATCGGCAACATTGCTCAACTCATTGACGAATTCAAGAAAGACATGAAGTTGGAGTTCGAGATGACAGATTTAGGATTGCTAAATTATTTTCTTGGGATGGAAATAATTCAAGATGGCCGTGAAAATTTTCTATCAGAAGAGAAGTATGCTTGCAAGCTTCTGGAGAAGTTTGGCATGAAAGAGTGCAAAAGTGTGAGTACTCCACTCACACCACATGCCAAGAACACTGAGGATGAGGATGGAGAGCCAGCAAAATTTCGAAGTATCATTGGAGGCTTGCTGTATCTATGTGCGTCCTGACTAGATTTGATGTTTGCAAGCTCTTATCTCTCACGTTATATGTATGCATCTCTCACAAAGCACTACCAAGAAGCCAATAGGGTGTTAAGACATGTCAAAGGCGCATCTCACTTCGGAGTTCAGTTTACAAGCGTAAAAAATTCAGAGTTATATGGTTACTCGGACAGTGACTGGGGCGGCTCCAATGAAGACAAAAAGAGCAATTCTGGGCATGCTTTTACTCTTGGTTCAGTTGTGTTTTGTTGGCAATCAAGTAAGCAAAAAACAGTGGCTCAATCAACTATAGATGCAGAGTATATTGCAGTGTGTGTAGCTGCAAATAAAGCCATTTGGTTGAAGAGACTTCTAAACGAAATTGGTTTGAACTCTCAAGATGGTGTTTCAATCTACTGCGACAACAAGTCTGCAATTGCTATTGGAAAGAATCCAATACAACATAGAAGAACAAAACATATTTAGATTAAATATCACTTCGTTCGTGAAGTAGAACACAAAGGACTTATTCAACTCAAGTATTGCCAAGGAAAAGTTCAACTTGCAGATTTGCTTACAAAAGCACTTAATACAACAAGATTCGAAGAACTCAGAAACAAGCTTGGTGTTAGATAGGAACTCAATTAAGGGGAGTGTTAGTTTATTATTTGAGTTTGTTCAACCAACGTGTCTTATGAATTAAGTTTGAATAGTTTGAATAGGCATAATTCAGTTTCCAGAAGTTATAGACAATTACTTTTGGGTCATGTGTATTTAAAGGGAACGAAGATAGTGATTTAGTTCTATCTTATTTCCCTTCTCATCTTAAGTTTCTCTCAAACTTTGTGGAAGGGGTAGGGTGCACTTAATAAGTGTGAGGGAAAGTCTCATCCGATAAGCTAGTTTTTGGGGGTGAGAAGGCCCAATAGCACCCAACAGTGGTATCAAAGCCCAGTTGCTAACAACTAGGGAAGAAAATTCGGTTAAAGTTAATGGTTAAAACCCATTAACCGACCAAAATTGGTTAATCATTTTTTTGGTTAACTGATTATTCGGTCGATCAAGGAGGCGATTAACCATTTTTAGCAAGTCGATTAATGGTTAAAATGCTGTTAACCAACCTCTAATTTTCAGTCACCAAACGAACCGAGATTTGGGATTTCTATACATTTATGCATTCTTAAATTCGACCTATGTTCCTTCTCCTCGCTACCTTGAACTCCGAACGGCATTCTTGTCGTCGGCGTTAGTTTCAGAATCAGAACGTCTGACTGCACTGCAGTTCTGCTATGCACTTGCGACAATGCTATCAAGGAAAGCAGGTTATTTGGGAATTGGGATTCAATCTTACTGTCTTCTTCCCGGCTTTTCTTTTTCTTCTGCCTCAGTTTTCTACTTAGTTTATTAGGTTGCCTCTTCTGATTCGAATCCCTCACTTTGTATTCGTTTTCTCGTCTTTCCCAAATTCAGGAATAATCTTCCGGCACAACTGCTCGAGTTGCTTCCGGATTTCGATCAGTGTCAGGAACTTCACGTCCTTGACTTCTAATGGGTCCTCGTCGGAGCTCGGTGACAATCTATCGGGTCCTGTCAACACGTTCAATCAAGAGCATTTCAGCAATTTTGATTTATTTCGGCAGAAGGTGGAGGATGTGGGCCGAATTGTTGAAGGAGGTCTGTGGGGGCAGGAGGTTGAGAATGCCCTCAACATGTTCGAGGAAAAGCCTAGCCCAGAATTAGTGTTTAGAGTGTTAAAGAAGCTCAGGGATGTGAATCAAGCACTGAACTTTTTCCGTTGGGCAGAAGCCAAAACTGACCAGCCACTTTCTCCTGAAGCATACAATTCACTTCTCATGGTGATGGCGAGAGCTAAGAACTTTGATTCCCTGGAACAGATTATTGGAGAGATGAGTATTGCTGGGTTTGGTCCTAGTTATAGTACTTCCGTTGAGTTAGTTGTGAGCTGTGTCCGGTCCCAGAAGCTTAGAGAAGCTTTTGAAATCATACAAACTATGCGAAAGTTTAAATTCCGGCCTGCCTTTTCTGCTTACACCACTCTGATTGGTGCACTGGCTTCTGTTCATGAATCTGGCCCTATGCTTACTCTATTTCATCAAATGCAAGAGCTGGGTTATGAGGTCAGCGTGCACTTGTTTACTACTCTAATTCGAGTTTTTGCCAGGGAGGGTCGTGTTGATGCTGCGCTGTCTCTGTTGGATGAGATGAAGAGCAATTCACTTAATGCTGACATTGTGTTGTTCAATGTGTGCATAGATTCCTTTGGTAAGGTGGGTAAGGTGGATATGGCTTGGAAATTCTTTCATGAGATGAGATCACATGGTTTAGTTCCAGACGATGTTACATATACTAGTATGATAGGTGTTTTGTGTAAAGCAAATAGATTAGACGAAGCCGTAGAGATATTTGAGCATATGGATCAGAATAGGAATGTTCCTTGTGCCTATGCTTACAATACTATGATCATGGGATATGGATCCGCTGGAAAATTTGATGAAGCATTTGGTCTAATTGAGAGACAGAAGGAAAAGGGGTCCATTCCAGTGTAATAGCATATAATTGTATTCTTACATGCCTCGGGAATAGTGGAAAACTTGACGAGGCTTTGAGAATTTTTGAAGAAATGAAGAGAGATGCAGTCCCAAATTCTGCTACATATAACATTCTGATTGACAGGCTTTGTAAAGCAGGAAAAATTGATGACGCTTTCAAGGTTCGGGATGCCATGGAAGAAGTTGGCATGTTTCCTAATGTGAGGACTTTAAACATAATGATCGACAGATTATGTAAAGCTCAAAGAGTTGAGCAAGCTTATTCAATATTCAAGGGGATGGACCACAAAGTTTGTACACCCGATGAGATTACATTTTGTTCACTGATAGATGGTTTGGGCAAGCGTGGTAGTGTAGATGATGCATATAGGCTTTATGAGCAAATGCTGGATTCCTACGAAATGCCAAATGCTATTGTATACACATCCCTCATTCGCAGCTTCTTTGAGCATGGCAGGAAAGAGGATGGCCACAAGATATACAAAGAAATGACCCAAAGAGGCTGTTTACCTGACCTTGTGCTTCTTAACACCTACATGGATTGTGCTTTCAAAGCTGGTGAAGCTGAAAAAGGGAGGAGATTATTTGAGGAGATAAAGGCTTGTGGACTTGTTCCAGACGCGAGAAGCTATTCTATCCTCATTCATGGCCTTGTCAAAGCTGGGTTTGCACGTGAAACCTATGAATTGTTCTATGCGATGAAAGACCAGGGCTGTGTATTGGACACCCGTGCCTACAACACTGTTATTGATGGGTTTTGTAAGTCAGGGAAGGTAAATAAGGCTTATCAGCTACTAGATGAGATGAAGACAAAAGGTCACCATCCAACAGTTGTCACCTATGGTTCTGTCATCGACGGCCTTTGCAAAATTGACAGGCTTGATGAAGCATACATGCTGTTTGAAGAAGCAAGGTCAATTGGCATAGTGTTGAATGTCGTTATTTATAGTAGCCTTATTGACGGATTCGGGAAAGTTGGTAGAATTGATGAGGCATATCTAATTATGGAAGAGATGATGCAGAAAGGCTTGACACCCACAGTGTATACATGGAATTCCTTGCTAGATGCACTTGTGAAAGCAGAAGAAATTGACGAGGCTGTTGTTTGCTTTCGGAACATGAAGGACCTCAAGTGCATTCCGAATCAAATAACATATAGCATCCTCATAAACGGTCTCTGCAAAATTAGGAAATTCAACAAGGCTTTTGTATTCTGGCAAGAGATGCAGAAGCAGGGGTTGAAACCCAATACCATCACCTACACTACCATGATCTCAGGACTTGCAAAGGCTGGGAACATTTTGGAGGCTAAAAACCTGTTTGAGAGATTTAAGGCAAATGGCGGCATACCGGATTCTGCTAGTTACAACGCAATAATAGAAGGCTTAAGCATAGGTAATAGAGCAACAGATGCGTATGAGGTGTTTGAGGAAACCAGAATGAAAGGTTTCAATATCCATACCAAGACCTGTGTTGTCCTTTTGGATGCACTACTATAAAGCAGAATGTCTTGAACAAGCTGCAATAGTGGGGGCGGTGCTGAGAGAAACGGCAAAGTCTCAGCATGCTGCAAAACATTGGTAACATCTGGTGAATGTCACTTGTTACTTGGAATCATCTTCTAGTTGGGATGCAACTTGGTAAGCCAGAGTATCTCTATGGTCTAGCTGGCATCAGGACAAAGGTATGGTAGCTCTTTTGATTCCATGATCAGAATAATAAACGTCACTGCTCTTCTGGCTGCTAATTTCTCAGTGTTTGGATTATCCAGGTGAGGTGATAACAATCCTAGATGCAAGTTTAATGGCAGTAAGTGCAATCATCTGGGTTTGGTTCCAACTAGTTCTGCTTGCTGATGGAACTTGCCATGATAATGAAATGCAACAAGACAGAGAGAACTCGTTTACACATGAGCCTACATGTGGATGGGCGGATACCCTGTGGTTTCTTCAACGGACAACAAATGTATACTTTGCAAGGCGAATGTTGCCTTTGTTGTAGATAATTTTGACCCTTGTTTTTGTGCTTGACTGCTTGCATACAAGTGAATAACAAAAAGTACTATACTAAGGGTGGCTGGCTTACAGTATATACCAGTTGGTAGGTTCCGTTTGTTAGCGGAGAATGATTACGTGGTATTCAAACTGTGTTTGATACTGTCGTGTTCTTCTTTTCTTCAACGAATGACATATTTTGTTTGCTTCATTCACTCAAATGTCCCCTTAATGAGTTAATGTTACACTCTCTCTTTATAGTTTTTTTGTGAGTGATAAAAGAACCTGTACGTAGGCTTCAACTCTGCAACTCTGTACCGCAATCGTATCGGCTAGTAAAATGTAAATAGATTTGGGAAGGGGAGTCCGATTTTGGTGTCTCCAAACCAACAACAAACAACAATCCTTGCCATCCTTCTAATTTACGATCTTCATCTCTCACTTGTTTCTTCGGGATATTTTTTCGACCAATTATTTTTTCGATCGAATGAAAAGTTGGTCGGATTGAGATTTAAATTTGTGAGACGTCGT
Source organism: Linum lewisii (assembly GCA_034768395.1). Classification (NCBI taxonomy): domain Eukaryota; kingdom Viridiplantae; phylum Streptophyta; class Magnoliopsida; order Malpighiales; family Linaceae; genus Linum; species Linum lewisii. The sequence continues at coordinate 12,790,044 of CM068298.1, read as the reverse complement.
TTTTACATAGAGACTCTGTCGATGATGGCACGCTTAATTATTTCGTCAATACAGTTTGTACGAAATCCATACAGAGTGTACGTTATATACAAGTTGTACGATTCTCATACATAGTGTACAGATTTCATATAGAGTATATACAATTTGTATGAATTATTTACGACCCTACCATACGAAAAAAAAAATTGTGCAAAAATAAATACAGAGTGTACAAATTTCGTACAAAGTGTATACAATTTGTATACACCTCTAGTACAGACTATACAAAAATAAATACAGGGTGTACAACACATATACAGTTTGTATACAACTTGTACAAACATCAATACGAATTGTATACAATTTGTACAAGCCGCATACAAACTGTACGACTGGCCGTCGTAAAAATTGCCAGAGAAAATATTTTTTTCCAGAAACATAGATTTAATTACAGTGATCAGGTGGGTGAAAAAAATTTCATCAACGGAGGCTCGTGTTATCGGAAATTCGTCGGGAAACATTTCAGTGATAGAAAATGAGAGGAAACTTCAACAAACTAAAATAACTTGAAATCATAAACAATGAACTGAGACCACTAGATGAAACAACTAAGATCTAAGGAAGGAGATTGATTGTTGCATTGGATGCAACAAAACATGAGCATTGTCACGGGAATTGGACTCAGTGATCCATGTGCAAATTTTTGTAATGTTTGGAAAGTTCCAAACATTAGATCTAGGTTGACCCTTTGAGCAATCTGATGGTCAAAATTTGTTAGGGATACTTAGGACTTTACACACATAATTTAATTATTATATTTAAATTAAATATTTAATATTTTCTCTGATGACTAGCCACCTCCGGTGACTTTTTTGGCGGCCGCCAAACTCCGGAGACTTTTCCGGTAAAGGCATGTTAACTAGTTAACACATTTTTGAGCGGATAATTAGTTAACAGTGTATTTTTACTGATAACTGGGTAACAATGTTTTTTTTTGCTGATAACTAGTTAACAAAAAATTTAGTTTGTAACTAGTTATTAAATTTAGTTAACTAGTTATTTTATTATTAACTAGTTAACTTATCGAGTTAACTAATTAACATTATGATTGGCAGGGGCGAAACCAGGACTAGAAGATGCCCTGAGATAGAACTGAAACAAATTTTTTCATAAATCTTAATAATAGTATAATATAATTACTACTAAAATATATAATATGATACATATATTATTTATTTTCAGTATGTAATCATATTCAACATTAAATCATTGTGCCTGATATATTTGTTTTTAAGATTATTAGTATTACTCTTGACCAAATGAAAAATGGAATGTGTCACCGGCGATTTTTATTGATTTTAATGATTTATCATCAAATATTGTTGATGGACCCCTCCTCAGCGACTTTGGGCTTGGCGGCGGCCCACGATTCGTAAAGCTAGGATCAGCAGCAACACGGCGACCTGGGCCTATGCAGCGCCCAGTCGGATAAAGCGAGTAGGCCCAAGAAGGCCCAGTGCGACAGCCCAACGCGGCAACTTTTAGGGTTCCAAGGTGAAACAGACACGTGTCAAGCATCCTGCGGAGTTTACGAATGAACGTCCAGGATCTAGCCTTGGCGACCAAGTCTAAGGTACTATAAATACCCATACATTCCACAGGCCCAGGGGACAACACTTTTACCCAGCGGACAAACGCTCTGCGGTACGTCACTCGCCCTCCTTTTCCATTCCTTCCTTAAATTGATCGCCTCACTCCCCCTTGAACTAACTACCCCCATTGCTACTTACGAGGTACACCACCACTTGAAGACCAACAAGCTTGGACTTCCATTATTGGGCCAGGCGACGAGGCTGGAACAAATTTTTTCATAAATCTTAATAATAGTATAATACAATTACTACTAAAATATATAATATGATACATATATTATTTATTTTCAGTATGTAATCATATTCAGCATTAAATCATTGTGCCTGATATATTTGTTCTTAAGATTATTAGTGATCCGCCCAGTTGGACCGGTGGATCAATACTGTGGTTCTTTGGAGGCTTAGGCAATGTATCCGTCCTCGGAGTGTCTCGGCGGATGGTACCTTGCAGGGCGGACGTGCAAGGGGTTAATATGTAGGGTGGTAAGTATGTAGATAATGTAGGGAAAATGGGTTACAGAGAAGTACCGGGCGAGTGCCCTTTGGTGTGGGCGGAACCGATAGCCTTTAGCACACAGCGCGGAAGCTTGTAGTATCAGGCGTATGGTCCCGGGTTTTGTCGTGTCCTCTTCTGAATGGGGGACCCTGTTATTTATAGGTCCCATTGGTATGGCAGGGTCCACGTGTCTTGCTCTGAGTGGGCTGCAAGGAGTCACCGTCAACAGTAATGGGCGGTGGTCTCCTGTAGATGTGTCAGGTGACCCTTTAGTTAAGGCGGTCAGAGGACCGCCCCGGGAGTGAAGATCCGCCCTGGCCAGGTGGGAGGGCGGATTTACCTTAGGGGCCCATCAATTGCCCCCAGTATGGCCTTGAGGCCTCGAGAGGCTCAAGGCGATACTATGGAGCTGTTTGAACGCCCTGGAGTGAAGATCCGCCCTGGTCAGGTAGGAGGGCAGATTTACCTTAGGGGCCCATCAATTGCCCCCAGTATGGCCTTGAGGCCGCGAGAGGCTCGAGGGGATACTATGGAGCTGTTTGAAAGCCCTGGAGTGAGGACCGCCCCAGCCAAGTGGAAGGGCGGTTTTCTGCTTGGGATACCTCGATTGCCCCCAGTATGGTCTTGAGGCCGCGAGAGGCTCGAGGCGCTACTATGGAACTGAGCGAACGCCCCGAGACGAGAGATCCGCCCCTTCCAGATTGAACCTGTTGCCGGTGATCTAAACGGGCGGGGCCCTTCTTTTGAGGTGAACTTGCACGCGTTCCCCTTCTTTCTGTATGCTGCTAGCCTATTCGCCCTCTGCCTGGGGACACGTGGCCCCATTGTATTTGTCGACGGTTCGCTTACCCACGTTACTAGTATAAATACGGGGTCTCCCCCCTCCGATTTGGCACCTCAGCCTGAAAATTAATTTTTTTTGAGAGCTTCCGCCCTTTCCTCTTGCCAGCTTCTTTGAGCGTGTCCGCCTTGTCAGCCGAGTCCGCCTTTCCCTTATTAAACTTTGCCTCTGTTCGCCATCTTCCAAAACATTCACCGAAGATGCCTTCTGATGTTGAGTCGTCGTCTTCCGCCGAAGCAAGTAGGTTCCTTTGAAAAGTCTTGCATTCAAAATTTTTTTTTATCCGCCCATTAGTTTTTTCTTTCGCATTTGTCTGTATTGCGTGCCCCGCCCTTTCTATTTCCTTCTTGGGCGTGTGAGATGTCGTCTAGTGGGTCGTCCTCGTCCTTAGATTATGACCACTTAGAGAGTGTGTTGAGGGGCATGCGGGGACGACGGCGGTCTACCGCCCGCCCTTCTCGAGAGGTGGGGACGAAAACTGCTCCTGTATCTGCCCGCCCTTTGGCGTTCATTCCTCCTCCTCTTCTGATTTGCGCCCCTTATCCTTCTGTTGTAGGAGGTTACGATGAAGGGAGGAGAGGATCAGGGGCGGATACGTCCGCCGAAGCGTCTACGTCGTCAGCCCCGTCCTTGCAACCGAGTCCTCCTCTGACTCCTGAGCCTTCTAAGGAAGAAAAAGTCGATGACGAGGGATCAGATGCCGTATATCCCAAACAGAAAGGGCAGATGCCCTATCCGGAGGACACCGACATCATCTTTAATCCGTACGCGGACTTCACCGCCGAGTACGTGTTTTCTGAGGATAACGAAACGCTGCCTACTCCGTCGGCGGAGCAGCTCCGCCAGCAGGCAGAGGCCAGGTTCCAGGGACCCAACTCAAATATCTGTCGGCGGTTCACCTCGTGGCAGGTCGGGTTCACCAAGGAGGCTTGGAGTTTTGAGCTGCAAACCGAAGCTGTGGATAAGTATGGATACAAGGTCTTATCCTGGGAGCAGATGTGGGATGGCGCGCCCGCGGACTGCCGAGAGGTGTATGGGTCGGGGTACTTCCCCTATGTCAAGACGAACGCCCTAGCGAGAATGTTGAATGAGTGCGACATGCCTCAGCGTTGTTTATACGCCGCCCCCGCTCGAATCTGCTCAATCGGAAACTGTCCACCTGGATGGGTGGGCGTGTGGGTTGAGGCGCTTAGGTACGGCCTCCGCTTCCCCTTGGACTCCTGGGAGGTGGATGTTCTGGATCTTTTGGGAGCGTCCCTGGGAGCGCTCCAACCTCATGCTTGGGCGGTCATGACTGCATTCAAGGTGTCATGCATCAAAAAGCATGTTGCTCCAAGCGCCAGAGTATTCCGCCAGCTTTACTCCGCCAAAATTGGGCAGAATGGCATTACGTTCTCAAAGAGGAGAGCGTACTCTGGGAGCGGAATCTACGGCGTCATCAAGGCGTCCTCTGTGTGGTTTCACAGCTTCTTCTTTATGAGAGCTGAATCGCCGGAGGATGCCTCCTGGGCGGAGCGCCTTCGACCTACTTGGTCGTATGGTGCAATCGAGGAGTTCAACCGACCCCGCCGTCTTCAGGGGAATGACGCTAGCATTGTAGACTGGGTGAATACCTGGAACTACAACCTTAAGAAGCGGGGCCTAAACGCTCTGAAGCACTGGCTAGATGGCGGTGGTGAGCGGACAACAACTGAGGGCGATGCGTCTATTGTCGTGCGCCGTTATTATACATGTTTATTGTGGTGCTGGTGCTTAACCTGTTTCCTTGTCTTGCTATTACTGTTTTTGCAGAGAGTTCCATCTTCGCTGCGTTGTTGAACGCCAAGACCCGGAGAGCGGTTGGCCACACTCAGCCTCAACCCGAAGGTTCGAGAGCTGAGCAACATCAGCAACGGAAAGACGTGGACCAGACGCGCCCTGACCAAGAAAAGGCGGATAAGGAACGCCTTGAGAAGAAACGGTCTCAGCAGAGTCCTCCAGCACAGAACTTGGAGCGTACAAAACGCCGAAAGATGATCATGAGGAAGGACGCTGGGAAGCAGAAAACCGGTGGCAGAACCAAGCCAGAGACCCCGTCAGGGGAGTTCAGCACCGCCCGTCTCCCTATCATGCAGCCAACGCTTAGTGGCAGCGAGGTTCTCACCCAGGCCGCCCTTCAACTGGCGGCCGACTGGGATATCGACCACCCTCGTACCGAGGACGGGGTCCGCCGCTTGGCGATGGAGCAAATGGCGATTGGGGCCAGGGTAAGATTAAATTTCAGTCAGAAGACTGGCGCTGCGTGCTCGTCGACCACGTTCCATTTCACAATCTGATTCGCCTGGATTTTACTCCTGTAGCAGCTCTTAGGTACCGCTGGGGCCCTGCTGTCAGCCGATCAGGCGCACAGGGCCGAGCGGCCGCAAGGCGTTGAGGAGATGGAGGCTGAGTTGAGGGAGGCCCGGGCCGCCTCTCAACAATGGAAGGCCAAATACTCCAAGGCCAAAAAGGAAATGGAAGAGGAGGCGGCCCAGCTTCTGGTAACTACCTCTTATCAATTGGACTTGCTCCGTGTTGCGCACGCTAACCAAGCTACTGAACACATGTTGGACTTACAGGCGGAGCAGGAGAAACGATACAAGGTGGAGAACGCCTTAACGCAGGCGGAAGCTGATAGGGATGCCTTGAAAGAGAAAGTGGTCCTCTTGGAGACCGACAAGGCAGTCATGGCCGAGGGCCTGGGGGCCAAAACAAAGGACTTGGAAAGCCGCGACCTTGCCTTGAAAGAAACGGAGGAGACCCTTCAGGCGCTGAAGGCGGATGTGAAAAAGGCCGTCGCCGAGAAGACTGCGGAGGAGCTAGGCGACCGGGTGCAGGGCGCTTTGGACAACACCCTTGCTGCTGTCCGCCACGAACTCTGACGGGGGAACGTGGACTGCGCCTGGAATCAGGAGCAGATGTTCCGTTCTGCGTCTCGGCGGCTGATGGCGCAGGAGTTTAAAGAAGAATCTGCTGACTCCCAAGTGATTCCTTCGAACCGCCGCAAGGAGCTGTTGTCCGAGGCCTTCTCTGAGGTGAGCCTTCGCCACAAGGAGCTGAGGAAGAAAGCTCGTGCTGAGAGGTCGCGGGCGGACAAAGCGGGGTCGTCGGGCGGGCAGTCGTAGTGGTCGCTACCTTGTACTTTCCATCGTGTTTCTGCTGTTGTTTTTTTTTTTATCCAGACTCAGTAAACCGGAATGATTGACGGATTGTAATGATGATGCCAACACTTTCTTATGTCGACTGCCTTGTTTCTTTGTCAAGTTAGATTTCGCCCTGAGGAATCTGCCCTGGGTATCAGGGATGGATTCCGCCCTGGGGAATCCGAACTCGGAGGAATGTTGGGTTCCGCCTTGGGGAACCCGAACGAAGATGCGTTCGAATTCCGCCCTGGGAATCCGAACTCGGGGGAATGTTGGGTTCCGCCTTGGGGAACCCGAACGAAGACGAATTGGTTTCCGCCCTGGGGAATCCGAATTCGAAGAGGAATGTTGGGTTCCGCCTTGGGGAACCCGAACTTGGCACAGGGGTTAAGTTCCTCCCAGGGGAACTCGAACCCGGCCATGCTTTTAGTAGGACTTGTCCATTGATATACATAATATCATATATATATATCTTTAGTGAACCTGTCTTCCTTTCCTTACATACACGCCCTTAGTAGGACGTTTTCAAAAACAATAGAAAATCCAAAAGTTAAGAAACGGACGGAAAGTGGCGGAGTAAGCTAGACCTCGTCTTCATTGGCACTGTACTTCCGCAAGTGCATGGCGTTCCATGTCTTGTGTATGGGTTCGTCGGTAGGGTGTTCGAGTTTAAAGGTGCTTGGACCGATCATTTCACGGACCTTGTATGGCCCTTCCCAATTGGCGTTTAGTTTGCCCTGTTGGGGGATCGGCCGAAAAACCTTTCGAACTACCCAGTCACCTTCTTCCAGGTGATGAGGGCGAAGATGAGCGTTGTATCGCCTAGCCAGTTGTTCCTTTTCAGCTACCAGGCGGATAGCTGCATCCTCCCTTCGTTCTTCTAACATGTCCAGATTATGATGTAAGCCTGCATCATTGCTGGCGTGGTTGAAATGCTGAATCCTAAGGCTAGGCAGATTAACCTCCACGGGTAGGACTGCTTCGGTTCCATATACCAGGGTGTAAGGGGTTTCATTTGTGGCTGTTTTGTACGAAGTCCTATGCGCCCATAGGATGTTGGGCAACTCATCGACCCATTTTCCCTTCGCCGCATCCACTCTCTTCTTCAATCCTTGCAAGATGAGCTTATTGATGGCTTCCGCCTGCCCGTTCGCCTGGGGATATGCTACAGACGCCAAGCGAACCATGATTTTGAATTCTCCACAAAAGTCAAGGAACGCCGTGCAATCAAACTGAGTGTCGTGATCGCAGACAAATCCCAGAGGAAGGCTGAAGCGAGTGATGATGTTTTTCAACACGAACTTCTGCACCTGATATGCCGTGATGGAGGCGAGAGCTTCGGCTTCAACCCACTTGGTGAAGTAATCCACCGCCACGATGATATACTTTCTCTTGCCCACCGCTTCTGGGAACGGTCCTAGCAAATCCATCCCCCGGAAGGTGAACGACCATGGTGAAACTATCGGCTGGAGAGCGGTGGAGGGCAGGTGGTGCGTGTTAGCGAATAGCTGACACTTGTGGCATCGTTTGACCAGCTCTTCCGAGTCTCGGCGGATTGTTGGCCAATAGTACCCCTGCAATAATACATTCCTTTCCAGGCTTTTGGCACCTATATGCATCCCGCATACGCCTTGGTGGATTTCTCTCAAAGTGAAAGAAACCTCCTCATCACTTAAGCATCGCAAGTATGGCCCTGCCGAGGACTTACGATACATTTCGCCATCCAGCAAAACGCACCTTGCCGCTCGTCTACGAATCTTGGTGGCCAGTGCTCGGTCCGCCGGGAGGGCGTCTGTTTCAATAAAAGTCCGTATTGGCGCACGCCAATCCGTGAGTGGCGCTGTGTGCGGTGTTACGCTTGTCTGGGCATCGACGACCATACACTCACCCTCTTCTCTTTCTTTCTCCACGGTGATCATCCTGTCCTCTTCGAAGCTGAGAGCGGTAGCGAGCTTGGAGAGAGCGTCGGCGTGGGCGTTGTCTTCCCTCGCCACCTGATGGATCTCCGTTGTTTCAAAACCCTTGAGGGCGATCTTGGCTTGACGGTTGTACGGGGCCAGAGTTTCCTCCCGGACCTCGTATACCCCGCTGAGCTGGTTGACCACAATGGCGGAGTCGGAGAAAACCTTGAGATGGGATACTCCCATGATTTTGGCCATTCTGAGCCCCGCAATGAGCGCCCCGTACTCCGCCGCATTGTTGGTTCGTGACTTGTTGAAACGGAGGGCGGTTTCGTGTAGGACACCCTGGGGGCTTTTTAACACTATGCCCGCTCCCGCTCCGTTCTTGCTCGATGCCCCATCCACGTAGAGCTCCCAGTAATCATCCGGGCGTCCTTCCGCCCGGACACATCCTTCGACCACAAAATCAGCCAGAGCCTGTGCTTTGATGGCTGTCCGTGGTTGGAAGTGTACGTCATATTCGCTGAGCTCTACCGCCCATTTGGACATGCGCCCTGCCACTCCCATGGACCTGAGAGCTGCCTTGAGTGGTAAGTTCGTCACAACGTGAATTGTGTGAGCATGGAAGTACGGGCGCAGCTTCCTGGAGGCGATAATCACCGCGTAGGCTGACTTCTCCAACGGAGAATACCTGGTTTCGGCATCTACTAACGACTTGCTCGTGTAGAAGACCGGGCGTTCTTCCTTGTCCATCCGCTTCACGAGAACTGAGCTGACAGCTGTAGCCGCGATGGCGACGTACAGGTATAGCTCATCTCCGGGAATCGGGGCTGCTAGCGTCGGCGGAGTGGTGAGGAATGCTTTGAGTTCCTCAAAAGCCTTAGAACACTCTTCCGTCCATGAGAACTTGGCCGCCGCCTTCAGAATGGCGAAGAATGGCGCCTGCCTCTCGGCGGACTTCGGGATGAATCTGTTCATTGCCGCTAACCGCCCCGTCAACGTTTTGACATCTCTGACCGTCTTGGGGGGTGGTGTCTGCATGATAGCTTCTATCTTTTTGGGGTTCGCCTCGATTCCCCACCTGGTGATTATGAATCCCAAAAACTTCCCTGAGGAGGCGCCGAAGACGCACTTCTTCGGATTCAAGCGAAGTTGGAACGCCTTCAAGGTGTCGAAGGTTTTCCGGAGGTCTCCCAGGTGGTCATCACCCGCCTTGGTCTTAACCAGCAGGTCATCTACGTATGCTTCCATGTGATGACCCAGCTGATCTTGAAAAACTCTGTCAATCATTTTCTGGTACGTCGCTCCGGCGTTTTTTAGACCAAACGGCATCACATTGTAGCAGTAATTGCCGAAAGGGGTCGAGAATGACGTTTTTTCTTGGTCCGCCTTTGCCAGAGGGATCTGGTGGTATCCCGAGAACATGTCTAAGAAAGACAACGTCTCATGGTTTGCTGTGGCGTCCACCAGTTGGTCGATATTGGGCAGCGGATATGGGTCCTTGGGACATGCGTCGTTGAGGTTGGTAAAATCTATGCACATCCGCCAGCTTCCATCCGCCTTGCCCACCATTACCACATTCGACAGCCACGTCGGGTACTGGACTTCCCTGATGAAACCTGCCTCCAGCAGTTTCATGATTTCCTCTTGGACCGCTTGTTTTCTTGTCCAATTTACTGTCCGCTTCTTTTGTGACACGGGGCGGGCGTCTGCTCTCACAGCTAGGTGGTGCTGCATGATCGCGGGGTCCAGCCCAGGCATATCCTGGGGTTTCCACGCGAACAAGTCAGCATACTCTCTCAGTAGTGCCACTGTGCGATCTCGGTCTGGGACTGGCATATGAGCGGACAGCCGTATCACTCTCTCAGGATCGCCAGGATACAGTGGGACTTCCGTATCCGCCTCCGCGGATTTTGGGCGGACATACGCGTCGTCTCTAGTATCTACTGAGAAACATGCCTCTTCTTTCTTGAGAGCCACCCTATAGCATTTTCGTGCCAATGGAGTGTCTCCCCATGCTACTCCGATCCCTCTTGCAGTAGGGAACTTCATGACTTGATGGACTGTGGAGGAAACTGCCTCGAAAGCGGCCAAACTGGGCGCCCCATTATCATGTTATACGCCGAATTGCAATTGGTGACGTAAAATTTTATGTGCTTTATTTCCTGGTGATCGTCGTCCCCCAATGTGATGGGTAAGGTGATCACGCCCAGTACAGGCACGTCATTTCCCGCGAAGCCAGTCAGCATGATCTTAGAACGCTTGAGTAGGGCGGGGTCTAATCCCATCCTGCTGAAAGCATCGGCTGAGAGTATATCCGCCGAACTGCCCTCGTCCACTAGCACCCGCTCTACCAGAGTGTCTTCAACGATGACACGGATCACCATCGCTTGGGTGCTGGGACTTCCCCCGCGCAAATCTGCCGATGTGAACGTCAATGGCGGCTCTCCATCCGACTGTCTGACCATGGAACATTCACCAACGACCCTTCTGTTCTGGGGCGTATCCTCCTCTCCTCCCAAAATCATGTTGCATGTTTTCTTGTACCTGGGCTTTCCGCCCTCCTTTTGGGTATCCGGACTTTCCTCCTTCTTATCCGTTATTCTGTCAAAGACACTCGCCTTTCTGGGGGGCGTGTGTCTATCCGCCTTCGGAGGGGGTGTCTCTGACCTTTCCTTTTCTCTTCGCCTTGGCGATTCTGAGCGTTCCCGCTCTTTTTTCCTTCGGTTACTTATGATGAATTCCTTGAGGTCACCATTCCTTATGGCTCGCTCAATCTCACTGCGGAGTTCCCGGCAGTCCTCCGTGTCGTGCCCCTTCTGCCCATGAAACTCGCAATACTCATTTGGGTTCCCTCTTTTCACTGCCGCTTTGGGTAACGGGGCCGGCCACCGCAATCCTCCTTTCTTTTCTTGGAGGACGTACATGAGCCTTCGCCTTGATTCCGACAGGGGGTGTACCCTTCTTCCGATCTTCCCTCTCCGTGAGGGCGGTTGTCTCTTCTGTCGTCAGGGCGTTTCTCTTTTCTCCCTTGGTATCCTTTGTCCCTGTTCTGATCGCTTGAGCGCCCGTACCCGCCCTGTATCATGGCGACATTCTCTTCCACTTCAGCACACTGGAGGATACATGTCTCCAACTCGGTGTGAGTTTTTGGCTTTCTCCGGACCAAGTCCTTCACCAGCTCGGTGCTAAGCGTGGTAGTTTGGATGTGGTGGAGCACAATGTCCAGTGCGAGGTTGGGCACCGCCGCTACCGCCTTGGCCCACTTCTCGTAGTACTGCCGAAGAGTCTCTGACCGGTTCTGTTTCAAGTTCCAGAAAGCGGACAAGTTGCGCCCCGCCTCCTTTTGGTTTGAGAACTTGTGGAGAAAGAGTTGGCAGAAATCTTCCCAATTCTTTATGATTCCTTCTTCCAAACCTCCATACCAGGTTAGTGCAGCTCCAGTTAACGTTCCAGGGAACGTACGGCAGTAGGTGGCGTCCGGGGCCGTGAACATCGGCATGGCAATGGTGAATGTTAACAGATGTTGGTCGGGATCCCCAGTTCCGTCGTACGCTTTGATTGCTGGTGGCACGAATCCTTGTGGGGGAGGAATGCTGAGGAGACTCTTGTCCAGAGGCTGCCTCATGGCGAGTTGCCTTGGGCCTGACTGGTGGCGAGGGAGGAACAGTCGGTACATTTCGTCCGAGTCCGCCATGCCGGTTGCCAGTCCGCCGGATGAGCCCTCGGTGTGATTTCTGGGGGTCGCCTTGGCCACCAGGAACTTCATCATCACTGTCATTTCAGCGTTCTGTTTTTGTAGATCGGCTACCTGCGCCGCTAGGTCCCCCGCAGCGGGATCGGTCGCCACTCTATCTTCCAACGGAGGGGGGATGTGGGATTCCCCCTCGTTCAATCCGAGTCCCAGGGGGCGGATTGGACGAAGTGTGTCTATGTACGGGCGAGGGTCTCGGGGGACACCCGCCGATATTACTTGTTTAGCCGGGGTGACGAGTGTTCCCGCGGGGGTACCACTCGTGGGATTTTCCTCCAAATTTTGCATGTTGTTTGTCTTTCGGGAATAAGACGTTTTAGCTATCCCCTATCTGGCGCGCCAATTGATCAGCCCAGTTGGACCAGTAGATCAATACTGTGGTTCTTTGGAGGCTTAGGCAATGTATCCGTCCTCGGAGTGTCTCGGCGGATGGTACCTTGCAGGGCGGACGTGCAAGGGGTTAATATGTAGGGTGGTAAGTATGTAGATAATGTAGGGAAAATGGGTTACAGAGAAGTACCGGGCGAGTGCCCTTTGGTGTGGGCGGAACCGATAGCCTTTAGCACACAGCGCGGAAGCTTGTAGTATCAGGCGTATGGTCCCGGGTTTTGTCGTGTCCTCTTCTGAATGGGGGACCCTGTTATTTATAGGTCCCATTGGTATGGCAGGGTCCACGTGTCTTGCTCTGAGTGGGCTGCAAGGAGTCACCGTCAACAGTAATGGGCGGTGGTCTCCTGTAGATGTGTCAGGTGACCCTTTAGTTAAGGCGGTCAGAGGACCGCCCCGGGAGTGAAGATCCGCCCTGGCCAGGTGGGCGGGCGGATTTACCTTAGGGGCCCATCAATTAGTATTACTCTTAACCAAATGAAAAATGGAATGTGTCACCGGCGATTTTCTATTAATTTTAATGATTTATCATCAAATATTGTATTCTTACTCATCCATAAGTCAAGATAAAATGATACTGGGTTTACTCAACCCACTACATGATGTTCAACAAATATTAGTATTAAAGAAGAGTATGGTTAATATGATTGAGTATATTAACTATATTAAATTAAAAAGACAAATGTTTTAAGTTTGAATAATAATGAACTGAGTCAAATTAATATAACAATGAGCCAAATTTAAAATTTGCACCAAGTCGGATTTGAAAAAATCACATAATTACACTCGAATTTAACGCTCGGGGACCGAAAATGGGGTGAGCCGCGGCTCAGCCCCTATCTCCGTCCTTAATGATTGGGTAACTAGTTAAAGAGATTGTTAGTGAGTTAAGTCACAAAATAACCACTCCTTTTCCAACTGATGAAACGGCACGTACTGTTTTTGTTCTCATGAACTTTGGCTTTGTCTTCTAGTCAAACTAAAAATAAAAATGAAATGATATAATACTTGTCTTAACTAGTTAACTATTTCTAATAATCTTGACCATTAAATCGATCAGATAAAAACTCATCATAATGAGATTGACAGTTTTCAACACTTAAAAGGTTGGAACAAGACTAGTTGCCACATAAAATAGCTTCCTGACGTTGTAAATCCATGGAATTAGCTTCATTCAGCATATTGACAGCAATTTAATTTAAGTCGGTTTGCAGGGCGAGAAAGTTGGTTTTCGTATGTGCTTTGTCAAAAAAAAAAATGGCTTGTGAATCAGCAGTCAGGACTTTGAACTCCATGGTAGTAAGGTCAATCACTACCTTATCGCTGCTGCAGAAGCTGAAAGTATATGGAATGTAAGTTAACTCTTTTCTTCCACTACATGAACACCCATTACACACATGCATTTCTCAGTTCAACAACCAATCCAAGGATTACTCAGGCACTGATCAGTACGGAAAAAGAAAAGCTTTTAACGCTTGTTTCCCCTCAAACAGTCCAAATCATTTATTCCCTACACAAATCCTCTTCCACTTCTGAGGTTAAATACCCCAACTACAAATAAACCGACATCTCTGCATATCCCTCTGACCCTAACCTTTTCAAAGCTATTTAATACCTCAACTCTGCCTTGCGTTAAATGCCCAGGAGAAATGAGAACTGGGGCAGTACCTTTTTCCCTGATCTGGATCCCACCTGATCTGGAAGTTGGAAGGACCTGCAGTTCATTCAATATACTGACCGAAATTTCCTTAAAGAGTATAACAGATGGAATCTCAAGAGGCGAAAGGAAGCTTCTGGCTAAAGATTGCAGTATGCAGACCCAATCTCCAAAGCTAGTTAAGAGAAAAAAAGGAGCGGTGCAGCTCTTCCTTAACTTTGATCCGGCAAAAGGAATTAATGGCAAGTCTTCTGCATATACTCCCTAGAGACTATGGAATAGTAAGAAAACTCTGCTCCCCTGACAACTTCAAGAGCAACTATACCTCTGGAAGCATTTATCAGAGCAAGTACTTCTTACAGCTTATAATTATAACTTTAACTCCATATAATCTCAACTCAAACCTCCTCATCTACCCTCCAGTTAACTCTAATAGCATCCAAAAAATTACCTCTTTCCAACCTTCATTTCCTCCCAACATTCTGAAATGTCTCAACTGAATTACAGTAGGGATACCCCCCACCCCTCCACAGGCTTCCGAAATCGTTTACTGATCTCGCCGGGAGAGAGTTCAAGTAGCCATACAACTCATCTGCTCGTAGGGCACTGTCTAACTACTAAAACCATCCACAAAGGAGCTGTCATTGCTGTTACCAGGAAGGTGTGGCCAAACCTTGGCCACATTGATGTGCAAGAGGTTGAACATAAACCTAACCTCTTCGTGCTGTCCTTCCAATTAGAGAAAAAAAGGAGAGAAGCATGGAGACTGCAGCCTTTGGTCATTTCTGGATCCCTCTTAAGTCTAAAGCTATGGGATGAGAGCACCAGAGCTGAGCAAGTCAGCTTCCAGACCATTCCTCTGTGGGTTCATCTACTAGACATTCCTTCCCTACTCAGATCGGAAGAACTGCTCAAACAGATAGCCGATAACTTCTTCTTCGGGCTACACTCTATAGACCCGGCTGGCCTCGAAAAGAACAGATGGTCAAGAGGGGTTAGATTCTTTGCTGAAATAAGAGCAGCTGACCCTCTTCATACTAAGTTCGATCTCCAAACTGTGGATGGGAGCTCGTATCTGATCCCTTTCAAATACGAGAGGATCCAACCTCTCTGCCTATACTGTGGCAGATTAGGTCATCTTGGAAGCATGTGTCCGTCGTAGAGTGGATATGGCGGAAGGCATGGATGGCATCCCCTCGGGGGAATTCAAACCGTCTCTGAAGGTGGGGGTGGCCTCAACCTCTTCTTCCGAGGAGGATGATTTCAGCCAAATCGAAAAGGAAGAAATGCGACGTTACCAAAGGCTCTCCCTCTCAGGATCGCCATCTACCATCCAAGCTTCCAGCTCATCCAAATCGGCTTCAATCTCTCATTCGATCGGAACCCCTCAATACCCTAACATTCAGCACATTGCCGATGGTCATAGTCGGACTACTTCGCCAGAAATGATAACCCCTACCCTTCAGAATCTATTCCCGGAAACTACTCTCTTCAATAATCTAAACTCTCCCATCCGACCTACCAACCTCTTCTATGCCTTTGAAAATTCTTCCCCGACTAACCTACATCTATCACCCATGTCACCCTCCCTCCACAGCATTCCTCCTGGATTCGAGAACCAACAATCCCATATCCCCAGAGGTCGAAATAATCAAGGGGCAAATACCTTTAGTCCGGATCATATAGCGAACAGGAGAGCGTCTTCGATGCAGGCTCCTCGAGTATCCTTTGACTTCCCCAGAGCTGCTGCAAGTGCTCCCTTCCCCGTCCACGCCCCAGCTACGACAATAGCATTTTCCAAGGGCAAAGAAGCTGCTTCTTCAGGGTCACTCGCGCTAGATTCTATTCCTGGGAAAGACTTCAACCTCAATCTGTCCGACTTCACAAAGGAAATCGAGAATAAAGGAAGGGAGGATGGGACCTCACAATGGAGCCCATTGAACGAACTAATCGCTACGCCTAACCTAGGATTACAACTCAGTGTCCTCACTCCTCCGATGGGCGGTCAAAGCTGGAAGGATAGCTGGGAGGGGCCCGAGGCCCATGTCATTTTCCCTGATGGATCCATTCATAAGACACCAGCAAAGGAGGCGGATCTCGGGGGCGCGGGAATCATATATGTCTCCTATGCTGGCCCAATACCATGGGCAGGTCAGAGCTCAAACCACAGCCCTCCCGCATCCTGGAGCCCAAATTTTGCAGCATACTGGAACGATACTCGGAGGCAGTTTGCTGGATTCTCCAAGTCCATAGTCTCTTTGGAGACAGCCGATACAGCTAAAGATCATAGAAAAGGAATGTCAGCAGCGGAGATAGTGAGAAGTGGAATAAGCTCTTTCAAGAAAAGAAGGACTGACAATGCACATCAAGAGGTAATGTCGATCTGAATATTGGATCTTTATCAATTTCTCCTGCCAACAAAGAGAGAAAATCCAAAGATTGCATAGGAAAGATCAGGGGGTCCAAGGGCAAGGAGAGACCATCCCCATACAATCGGGGAAAGAAGCGAGCAGAAAGTCCGAGAGGAAGACAGAGCTCGGAGGAGTCGGTGGCCAACCCGAAGCCACCTCGCCATCCATGATCATCTTATCGTGGAATTGTAGGGGGGCCGGGCGACCCTTACGATCAATTACCTACGTGATTTATCACGTGACTTTCGCCCGGACATCCTTTTCCTCATGGAGACGAAGAACGAAAGATCATATATGGAGAGGAAAAGGTTGGAGCTCAACTATGCTAACACTCATTATGAAGACCCCGTAGGTACGGCGGGTGGACTCGCACTGTGGTGGGTTAATGGAATAAACGTACAAGTGATTTCTAGCTCTTTTTTTTCATGCATTTCTATGTAAGCCACGACGATGGTTTTTATTGTACTGTAGTTCATGCCCCTAACGATCCTATTTGTAGAAGGGCGTTTTGGGACGAAATAAGCCAACTACATGTAACTGATGATCCTGGCTAGTCTTAGGGGATTTCAACGCTATAGTGTATGCGTATGAGAAAAAAGGGGGTAATCCCGCTTCCTTGTCGTCGATGGAGCCATTCAAGGATTTCATTGAAAATAATTCTCTTATCGACCTAGGGTATCAAGGCAACCCGCATACATGGACGAACTATCAGGTTGATGAAGACGAGATTATGACAAGAATTGATCGAGGTTTAGCTAACCAACAGTGGCACATGGCTTTTGAAAAGGCAATCATTTTCCATGAACCGATTATAGGCTCGGATCATGCCCCATTGAGATTAGACCTCAACTACAACATTAATCGAGAAGATCCTCCGTTCAGATTCGACACGAGGTGGTTGGCTAACCCAATTACAAACCAAATTATCGGAAACAATTGGAACATGGGTATGTCCACAGAAGATAATCTTACAGTGTGCAAAAGAGAAATTCAAAGATGGGCAAAGAAGGATCGAGCCGACCGAGTGCGAAGAGAAAGGATAGTTAAAAATCGAATTACCTACATCCAAACTTGCCCGAGATCGAGCTCTTTAGCCATCGAAGAGAAGAGTTTGAAAGCTGAATTAGAGGACATCTGGAAACATAATGCCCTTCTTTGGAGACAAACGGCCAAACAGCATTGGGTAAAAGATGGCGATCGAAACTCCAAGTTCTTTCACACTTCTACCATCCATAGGCGCCAGAGGAATCATATAGCGAGATTAAAGATAAGAGAGGATGAGTGGATCACCTCCCTTACTCAAATAAAGGACAATACAATAAGCTATTTCATTCAGCTCTTTGAAGCTCGACCACATACCGATTCCTCTCACATTTTATCTGCTCTTCCTACTAGGGTTTCTACGGTCATTAACGAAGAATTAACAGCTCGTGTAACTGATGACGAAATTCAGAATGCGGTTTTCTCCCTAGGGGCGTCCCAGTCTCCAGGTCCGGATGGGTTTAATGGTCATTTTTATCGCAAACACTGGGATCTCATTGGAAACCAAGTCCAGGTGGAAATTAAGAATTTCTTTGAAGACGCGATAATGCCGGAGGGTTGGAACGACACCCACATTGTATTGATTCTGAAAGTGAAAAATCCAACCTCGATCTCAGAATTCCGCCCGATAAGCTGTTGCAACTTTCGATACAAGATTATAACAAAAATCATGTCCAATCGCTAGAAAGCTTGGATGCCGAATTTAATCGCGGAAAATCAAGCGGCTTTTACCACTGGAAGATGCATACAAGACAATATTATTATTGTGCATGAGGTCCTCCATAATTTCAAGATTAGAAACAAGGGAAAGAAGAAACATATGTGCCTCAAAATGGATATGAGAAAAGCTTACGACCTAGTAGACTGGAGAAGCCTCATCGACATACTCAAGGCGTACGGATTTAGCGAGCGATGGTGCTCATGGATCAAAAGTTGCATTAGCTCAGTCAGATTTGACATTCTACTTAATGGATGACCAACGGGATTTTTTAACCCAACAAGGGGCATTCGACAAGGGGATCCGCTTTCGCCGTTCTTGTTTATCCTGATGTCCAACGCCCTTACAACATTGATTGATAGATCGATACATCAAAATATCACGAATGGTATTCGCCTCACCCCGAGAGGTCCCCTTCTCTCTCATTGTCTCTTTGCGGATGACACCATCATTTTCGGGAAAGCTTCTACAGATGAAGCCTTGAAAATAATTCAAATCATTAACGAGTACGGTCAGCTTATGGGACAACAGGTGAATAATGACAAATCAACCATATATTTCAGCGCAAACGTTACAATACAAGAAAAGGGACTTATAACAACAGCCATTGGATTCAATGAGATGAACGCCTTTCCCTCCTATCTTGGAGTCCCAACGGAATGGGGACGATCAAAGAAAGAAACTTTTTCCTACCTTATTGACCGAATGCACGACAAAGCCCAATCATGGAAAAGTCAAATGCTCTCTCATGCCGGAAAAGAGGTCCTCCTCAAAGCTGTCATCCAAGCCATCCCCAGCTACATTATGAGCCTCTTCGCACTCTCCAAAGGCCTCGTTAAGCGGATGAATATGATTGTGCGTCAATTTTTCTGGTCAGGTTTGATGAAGAAGAAGGCCATTCATTGGTCGAATGCGGAAACCCTATGTGCACCAAAATCTCATGGCGGACTTGGCTTCAGGGATTTCTTTCATTTCAACCTGGCATTGATTGCTAAGCAAGCATGGAGACTTCTAACTAACCAAGATGCTTTGTGGGCTAAACTGCTAAAAAGTCTCTACTTTCGGAATACGGACTTCATGTCTGCAAAGAAACACGCTCGACCCTCCTGGATATGGACAAGCCTCCTCAAAGCTCGACCCCTAATACAAAAGGGCGCTTTCAAAGTGATGGGAGATGGGGAAACAATTGACCTTGCTTCTGACCCGTGGATCCCCCAACTTCCTCTGATGACTATCAATACGGATACAGGGCCGTTTCAGGTGGCAGCGGATTGGATAATTGAAGGGACTAGAGTTTGGGACCGAAATCTGATTGCTCAATACTGCCCTCATTATCAGACGGAGCTGATCTGTCAAATCCCGATCGGTCCGCAAGGTATGAAAGATGAATGGAAGTGGAAGTTTGAAAAAAGAGGAGCTTTCTCAGTTAGATCAGCTTACCACGCTAGCAGAACAACCTCTCAAGATCAACAGACAAACCTCACTATCACGCAAAACTCTCTAACTTGGAAATGGATTTGGGCTCTCTCGTTACCACCAAAAATCGTGTTCTTCATTTGGAGATGTTGCAAGAATGCTTTAGCTACAAAATCCAATCTTGCCCATCGTCAATGCGCACAGTCCCCGATTTGCGAGGTTTGTAAGGCCAACGACGAAACCATCCATCATTGCCTGATAGCATGCTCAAACTCAACCCGACTATGGAATAGTTTCCTTCCCATGATTACTCCGCCGGATAGACGATCCTCTTTTTTCGATTGGATCTCGGCCTTCAAGGAAACCGTTGATGGGGCCTCTAGTGTGACAAAAATTACAGCCCTCTGCTGGAACCTCTGGAAAGCCTGAAATGAACTCCATTTTCGCGGCACTTATCCGTCTGACGATCACATTATCTCCCTAGTTGAACAGGATGTTGAAGACTGGAACTCAACCGCCCAAACGTCCACTCCTGATGTTCGTCGCCCTAGGCTTACCGAACCCATTTATCCGAGTCCACCGCCATGTATCCAGTCTATGACCATACACTGTGACGGATCGTTCTTACACGATTCCCAGAAGGCGGCTTACGGAGTTGTTATATCAAACTTCACCGGACACGGTATAAATGGGAAAGCCAGGACGTTCTACTGCAATTCTCCCATTGTTACGGAAGCAAAAGCTGTTTTGGAAGCTACTAAAAGCGCTTGTGAAATGAACTTCAACAGCCAGATTATCATCCTCTCCGATTGCCAAGACATCATTCTTGCCTTAGAAGGGCCTAAACACAGATGGCCATGGGAATGCTATGGTTTTCTCGGTCAAATAGTTGATCTTACGGCTAATATGAACAATGTTGTCTTTCGATTCACCCCCCGTAACCTCAATGTAAAGGCCGATTGGGTCGCCCGTAATGCCAGACTTGGCCTCCTTCAAGGGGATTGGGTCTCAACTTTGTAACAGCTCTTCCATGAAATGAGAATGTGGTAACACCTTTGTCAAAAAAAAGTTAACTCTTTAACTCAGAGTCAGGGCTAAAGCTACAGTTTACAATGCAGTGAACAAGACGGTAAGCTTTGGTCATGGATGAAACAAAATCTGGTGTGGGCTTAAAAGATTTCCAGGGGTTAGAATGATAAGGATAAGCTTCCCAATGGCAAGAGAAGCAGCAACAACAGTCAAATATTAAAAAACACAACACCACTGTATGATTGAGTGAAGTTTCTCTGCCATCCTAACTCATATACTAACAACTACCAGACAAAAATGAACAACAAAGAAATTTCCAGCAACAAGGCTACAATATGATCAAGTGTAAACTTGTTTCTCTTCTCTATTCACAGCTTATTACCGTTACATGTTCTGACTCTGCTCAATCATTGACCGCAAAGCCATCTCAACTTCCTCAAATGGCTGTCCAGCATAAAGCTTAAGTTCCCCCTTCCTTACAACTACTACTTTCTTGGCCTCTGATTTCATCGCCTCCTGCAGTTTCTGCTCAAGTTCATCATTTTAAATTCATCAGTTTCCTACTCAGCTTTAACTTTATCCAATATCCAACTGTGATTAATCGCGGAATCTTACCCTTACTGGCACTGGAACCACATCAACACTGAACTCTTCTAGCCCCTCAAAGAAACATTCCAGTAAAAAGCTAAAGTTTTTTGCATCAGACCGATCTTCAAATGCAACTGTGCAAGAGTTTCTCTGCCCAGCTGCCGCAGGAGCAAGTTGTACAACATAATACCCCTCTTCTCCTTCATCTTCGGTTCCCCGGCGCATAAGTATAGCCTGGAGAACAACATTACAGGTCAGCAACTTAGAAAAGCTAAAACCTTCCTGGGAACTCCTTCAAATGACAATATAACAATCAGACAACCAACTTGGGAAACCAACCTGTTACTGAGTACTTTAAAGGAACCCTAATTTGGGTTTCAAACATGCAACAACTACAATGTGCTATCACTATGAAAACAAAAACAAACAAACAAGAAAAAATCAGAAACACTAGTGCAACACAGAACTCATACTGTGCCATGTTTAGTTTCTAATTTATACATGAGTCCGTGATAAATAAAACTAGCAATAAGAAGTTCCTGAGTTCTGATTGCATACCAAAACATAGGGAAGCTTTGACCACCAGATGTCCGTCACCAAAGCTGACCTCTTATCCTTCAAGTTGTTTTTCACTCTTCTCTCCCCATCACCCCGACTCAAGGAATCTACACTATTAGAGTTTTTGCTGGATCTTTTTTTTCCTTTGGTCACACTCAAATTCTCAATACCTCCTTTTCGTGAATTGGTAGCTTCAGCAGTTCCCTGGACAGCACCTAAAAGTTTTACAGTCACGCCATGATTGTAGGTACTTTAACGACCACTAATATCCAGTTTATAACTCACAAAAGATCTTCTTCAATAAGAAAATGATTTGATGCAGAACTTGGATATTAAGAAGAGGAGCATATTTATTATTTAAGTGATTGCAATTATCATACCAGATTCAGTTTCCTTTCTCAAATTCTCCTCCATGGGTCCAACATTCCCACTATTTCTTGATGAGCTTCCAGCTTTCATTCCCTTTTCCTTGGTAGAAGCCCCAATGCCACTCTTTCTGGACTCACCATTCTGATTACCTTTAACTGAACCATTAGAATCTTTGGAACCCGAGAATCCCCTGGGGGCAGTCATGGTTTTTATTGAGGGGCTTCTAAATCTATGTTTTTTCTTGACCATCAATGGTAATGGAACAGGTTCATCTTCTCCAGAGACATCGTTGTTATTCATATCATCTTCGCCATTACCAAACAACCCCAGAGTATTGATAAGTGATGCAGGAAACATATCTTTCTTGGACTCCAATTTCTTCTTCAGCTTCACCAGACGTGCACTCACTTCCTTGTCAATGCCAATCTCCTGCTCATCTTTGGGCAGCTGCTTTTTCTCACTCTCTCTAGCCTCTCTCGCCATTGCTCTAATCTCACCTATCTTCTCTCCCAATTCACTCTCATTAAAGTAACCATTATTCCCAATTGGAGACCCCAGCTTATCACTCTTACCTGAACTTGCCAACCTATCTTCTTTCTCGGATGTCCTAAATAACAACCGAACAACTACTGCCTCCAGCGCAAAGAATCCAATCGCAAAAACAGCGACCTTCAATACAGAATTCGCAGAAATTTTACCTAAAATCCACCCTAATTCTCCAGCATTGTCAACAGTCGATGAGGCTTGAAGGCTCTCAACGTCGTCCATTTCTCCGGCGGAAATTGACGGTGCATCGGAAGGTTCATAGAAAAGAGGTACCGGAATAGCAACGGGAAGTAGTGGTTCAGGTGGGAATATCTCGGGAGGAGGAAGTGTTGGCAAGGGTTTAGTTAGGGTTCTGAGGATTTTAGTACGCAAATAGTTTTTCCTTGGGTGCGACTTCGAGAAGGAGGCAGAAGCTGAAAGGATCGAAGTCAGTGGGAATCTGCGGGCGGTGGTGTTTACAGGCGACGGTGAGGAGATGGAGAGGCTGGCGCGACAAGCACCCGCCATGGCGGACGGACGGAATTGGTACTCGGCACTTCATGTCTCTATCTTCAAGCACGACCGGGCATGAAAGTATTTGGGCCTCAATCTTTTGGGCCGTATTTCTTGCCAGATCCATGTCGCCCGAATGCAATTTTATCAACCCGGGCTAAGCATCCGGGTAGCCCGAAGCCCGGTTTGGGTTAGGGCTGGGTCAAAACCGGGCTCATTTAAATCCCAAAAAATAAAAAACCACATTTTTTGCATCGGGTTATTAAATTAAAACTTTAAAAGACCATTGGGGCATTTTGTAAATTATTATGCTAGGAAATAAATAGTTGCAGAATTTGTTCTTCTTTGGACTCCCTTTCCCGACTAAGATTGTTGGCAGTTCCTCATCAATCCAATTTGGCAGCCCATTTTGTGGCTCGCCAAACGCTTCGTTGCCTCCCAAGCTAGGAGTGGTTAACCTTTCGGCTTGGGTATATCCTACCCAGGTATTACTACTCATTTTGTCCTTGAATTTTTTGCAGTCAGGGATGCATGTGATTTGTGTCATTCTATGGGGTAGAGAGAGGTGGACATTGAGGGAGAGGCTACTCAAGTCACGCTTGTTGTTGCTCAACGTCAAGTTTTTTCGCGAGACGGTGGTGTCACACTACAAAAAAACAGCTGTTTTGCGTCGGTTGAAACGTAGCAATTTAGCGTCGGTCGGTCAACAACCGACGCTAAGTAGTTGACTTCGCGTTTTAGCGTCGGTTGATAGTCGACCGACGCTAAAATGAGCGCGTCAACCGACGCTATAAGCCGTTCATGGTTCAATTTTTTGGTTGACCGGATGGTTTGCTCAGCGTCGGTCAGACAACCGACGCTAAAACGCGTGTAATTAACGTCGGCTGACACGCGTTTTAGCGTCAGTCATCGACCGACGCTAAACCGCGAACATATAAAAACCCCCACAGACGACAAAAATCAGTATGCAACTCCTCCCCAAAGCTTGACATTCTCTCAACTCCCAAATCCTCTGAAATCCTCTGAAATTGCCAGCATTCGAGCTAGGAGCTGCTGTGACCTGTTCTCATCACCGTGCTTCCTTGACATTTCCTCCTGTGTTTCGGTGTAAGTTATTTAATTTTTTAGATTGTAATTTAAATTTCGTTTATTTTGTAGAGAATTATAAGCCATCTAGAGGGGGAGGTTCAGCGGCTCAGCCAGTTGGTGGGTTCATCTTCCAAGGGAAAAGGGAGTATGCCCCCCTCAGACATGGACTTGTACGATGACGAGGAGGATGAGTAGGTAGCATGTGTTTTTAGATGTTTTAGGGGGATGTTTAAGGTGCATGTGTTAGAACAATGTTTTAGTAGAATGTTTTAGGAGGATGTTTTAACAGGATTTGGTTTAAGACATTTATATATTATGTAGTCCTATTCAATATGTTTATTGATTGGAAAAGTGAATTGTGAAAATGGAATTGATGTATGCAGGAAAATTTATGCAGGTATTGGCACTAGAAGAGTATGAGAAAACGAAAAAATCAAGCAGAATTCTGCCCACTGGAACCTGTAATAGCGTCGGTTGGACCTATAATAGCGTCGGTCACAACCGACACTAAATGATAATGCAGGTCAACAAATTAGCGTCGGTCAAGCAAATTAGCGTCGGTCAGACGTATCGACCGACGCTATTATCTAACCACTGAGTCGGTTGGTGGTTCGACCGGAATACTATAGCGTCGGTTGGCACGCGGTTTAGCGTCGGTTGACCAAACGACCGACGCTAAAATTTAGCGTCACCATATCTGGCGTCGTTTTAATCGACCGACGCTATTTATTTTAACGTCGGTCATGACCGACGCTAAAACGCGTGTATGACCGACGCCAAACAGCTGTTTTTTTGTAGTGTCATTGTTGCGGACATCCTGCATTTTGTGGACGGTCTTCCCCAGCTGAGATTGCGGTCTGTGCCTAGTCAATCTTATATTATATGGCAGCCACTATGTGGCTCGCCAAGCGCTTAGTTCTCCCAAGGAAAGGAGTGGTTAACCTTTCGACTTGGGTGGGTACTTAATTTCTCCTTTTGTATGATTGACTCCTTTTCTCCTGCGAGAGTTGTCTTCGGCAAAGAAAAAAAAAGTTGTGCGCCTATTTATTTATATTGTAAAAAAAAGTGACAACAAAGTTTTGTTGCATTGACATCGGACCGGGCGACTTCGGGTCGAGTTTTGTCTGAGCTTTACTCGAAAAATCGAAAACCTGATCGAACAACATTTACATAGCCTGGACTCAACCCCATATAATTCTGACCGATTTTCGAGTTACCTAAGCACTGATTTGACTACCGGGTCGGACAAAGACCGACCGGGCCGGGCCTCCCGCCACTAGGCAAAGCTCACTCTTTGATGAATTTCTCATTCACAAAAAAAAAGATTAAAATTAGATGGCTGAGGATCTCAAAATTTTCAAATGAGAAACCAAGTTCACAAAAATAACGATTTCCGAAAAACAACCAAGCGACAGAGAGTGAAACAGCAGAGCAAGAAAGAAGAGAATCAAAAATCGCCACAACACAGCCCCCAATCCCGTGTAAGCCAAACACAAACCTACGACCTATCCAGTTCTTCCACTTCCCTTTCATCCTTTCTTTACAAAAACAAACGAATAACACCAATATATCAAATCCCTCCCACTGCCGCCATTAACAAATATACAGCAACACAAATACAATCTTTAGCTTTATGACGACCACCACAAGGCCTACCACTGATGGTGTTCCCCTTTCAGCAACAACAACAACACTATTTCCCCTTTCTTCTTCTTCTTCTTCTTCTATTGTTCTTCAGTCCGCTGCTTCTTTCCGTATCAGGGCTCCACTTACTGCTGATTCCGACTCCTCCTCCGACTTCCACGCCTCCGATTCCGACTCCTCCGATGCAGGCTATGACTCCCCTGCTCCTCACCCTACCCCGCTTTCAGAATACTCCAACGATGTCCTAATGCCTGTTGCTCAGCTCTCAATTGACTTCGACGACGACGACGACTATGAAGAAGAAGAAGACTTCTCCGCCCTTCCAACTGTTGTCAGAGTCCCCGGCTTTCACAATACCAATGCTGTTGTTAAATCCTTCGACTTTGGTGACGATACCGAAGAAGATACTGAAGAAGATCAAAGTGTTGCTGGAGGAGCTACTGAGCTTGAGACCACTGGGAACCATTTGGATTCTCCTCCTCTTCTTCTTCAACTGAAAAGTACCAGCGGAGATGATTCTGATTCTGGTTCGGTCCAATTGTTGCAACCTGAAAATGAGGCTTCTGCGGTGATTAAAGAGCATGACGAGGCCAGTTCAACAGTAGCAGCTGAGGATACTGAAGAGGAGGTTGAAGAGAGTGAAGTTGATAATCTTCCACTCCAAAGTTCAGGTGAAATTAATATGCCTTGTGTTTACCCGTATGAACTTGATGTCGCAGTTGAAGATGAGGAGTCTCGTTCCGTTGTTGCTGATGCTGGCAGTGCCACTAGGCCTAATCTCAACGAAGAGGAGTTACCTGAAGCTGGAGAGATTGATAATTCTGAACAAGACGATTTTGAATGTAACACAAAGTTGCTACATTCTGATTCAGATTTACAAGACTTGGCCTTTAAAGGAGACTTCGACGGTTGCACTGATTCTCAGGAAAACAGTGGTCAGATGTTGGTTTCTGACATGCAAGTTGGGACAGAAATGGAACTACATGGAAACGAATTGTATGATTCTGCTGCATTGGCTAGTAGCCCTGCAGAATCAGAGGCTAGCAGCAGGAACAGCAGCTTCACAGTTAGTTCTGGTGATGAGTCTAGACAAGTTTCTCCTGACTGGTCTGCTGATACGACTTCTTCTTCATATTGTGGCATAATCCCTCCTCCCCTACACTCACCCAAGGTAAGCTTAAGCGAGAATAACGTGAATGGGGATTTTATAGTGAAGTTCTTGAGGCTCATCCATCGGCTAGGATACTCTCCTCAACACCCTATTGCTGCTCAGGTAATGTATACCCTGCTAGGGGAAGGCTATGGAAGTCAAGAACTTAGCTTTGAATCTGCTGACAGATTGGCCATGGAGCTTCAAGATGAAGGAAAACACAATGTAGACTTCTCTTTGAACATTCTGGTTATTGGGAAAACCGGAGTAGGGAAGAGTTCAACCATTAATTCTATATTTGGTGAGAAGAAAGTTGCGATCAATGCATTTGAACCAGCCACCATTAATGTCAAGGAGGTTAGTGGCACAGTGAGTGGTATCCGAATTAGAGTCCTTGATACACCAGGACTCAGACCCTCCAGTAAACAAGTGTCTACCAACCGAAAGATACTTGCTTCCGTAAAGAAGTTGATTAAGAAGTACCCTCCTGACGTTGTCCTCTATATTGACCGGCTTGACGATCTCTCAAGTGATCAAACTGATGTTACATTGCTAAGTGAGGTCACAAAGTCACTTACATCATCTGTATGGGAAAATGCCATTGTTGTTCTAACTCATGCTTCTTGTCTTCCTCCCGAAGGACCATCTGGATTGCCATTAAGTTTCGAGGCATTCGTTACTAGGAGGTGTAATCTTGTTCATCAAGCCATTGGCCTAGCAGTCGGTGACCCTGTTCTTATGCATCATAGTATGAGGAGACCAGTGGCTCTTGCTGAGAATCAGAAGAACGGCATCAGTAGCTTCGATTGGAGTGCACAATTGCTGTTTATGTGTTGTTCTGTGAAGATACTATCAGAAGCGAAGCCTGTAACCAAGCTTCCGGAGAACATTCCTCGCCGTGCTTTCCTCCCTCTCCTTCATTTGTTGTCTGCTCTATTGCAGTCCCGTCCTCACCCCAAACTCACTGATCAAAGTTGTGGAGATGATATTGACTCAGAGATGGAAGTAGATGAAGAAGATAATGAATATGACCAGCTTCCATCATTCAAGTCTTTGAGTAAATCACAGGTGGATGAGCTCACCAAGGAGCAGAAGAAGGCTTATTTGGACAAGTATGACTACCGGCTGAAGCTCCTTCAGAAGAAGCAATGGAGAGAAGAAGTCAAGAAGGTGAAGGAGAGGAACAAGGAGGATGAAGATGGAGTGTGTCCTGCAACTGAGCCAGTTCCGTTGCCTGATGTTTCCCTGCCAACTTCATTTGGCAGCAGCTCTCCTTTCAGATATCAAGCTTTGGAGACAACATCTCAGTTTAGCATTGTGAGGCCAGTTATGGATTCAAATGGATGGGATGATGATGATGGATATGATGGACATAGCATTGGAAGAAATATTTTCAATTTTAATCAGTTCCCAGGTGCATTTGCTGTTGAGGTGACCATGGGGAAGAAAAAATTCAGAGTCCACTTGGAATCCTCAGTGTGTGCAAAGTATGGAGGAAGAAATGGGCCAACAATGGCAGGGCTGGAGCAAGAGGGTCAGTCCAGGTTCAGTGTGTCTGTAATGAAATGGAGAGGGGAGTTGGGTGTGATTGGCAGCTTACAGACTCAAGTTTGTATTGGGAGAAGCTCCAAAATGGATATTGGTGTTTGGATGAACAACAAGAGGAGAGGGCAGATCAGCATTAAAACCAGTAGCAGCAGCAGCAGCTCAGACCTGCAGATTTCAGTGATGGGTCTGGTACCACTTGCTATGGCTCTCTTGAGAATCATCTTTCCTGGCAGCAACTCTGCCACGAAGAAATGAAAGAACGCATGTCGTCTCCTTGCCTAACCCACCCTTGTTTATGGAAAAAAGGAAGTGAAAATATGTAGCCTGCCATGGTATTCGTTAGTTTCTCTATTTTTTCCTTTGATAGCAATAGTTATAACTTTGAAAGTAACATGCCTATACGTTTATGTGGGATTCGATCCTTCTTTGTTTCTATATTCATTAAATAAAACAGCAACTTTCTCATCTTCTTATACTGACTCTGCACTTGGTTTTGGAGCTATCTGCCATCTGCCATCTGACCGTGTCAGCTCTTAGTTTCTGGCCGGTGTATGGATGGACACCTGGCCTTGCATCTGACAACCTTCTTTCTTTGTGGTTGCAAGACTAATCTATTTCCCGAAGAAGGCGTATGGCTTTGGAAGAAAGGAATGCCATTGTTAAGTGTTCTAAGAATGCTGGCTGCCGGGACATTGTTAGGTCCACATAAAGAAAGACAAATCAACTGGTATATTGAGCCTTCCCATCTTGAGAATTGTTCAACCAGTTGAGCCCACAACTTGAGAAAATTACCCAGATTATCAAACACTATGCTATATCCGTATGTGCTTCCTTGTCATTGTTTCATGTGTTCCTCTCCATAATGGTTTAGTTGGGATTGCACCTTACTCTTGTACTAATGTATTACTGTTCTGTATTTTCTGCAAGTTTGTAGTCAATGACTGTCATCCAAGACATGCTCTGAATCTTCATTATTCGGATTGCTTGCCAAAAGGTGGCTAATGCCTCTGTTCTTCTCCAGCCTATCTTGTCTTCTATCCGTGACCATCTTTCTGACATTTCTTCTCTGTCAGAAATAGATGGTAAATACATTTTCTGATTCCTGACCTGCAAATAGTTTGGGATGAAATATGCTTTCTTGGTTTCTTCTGCATTGCCAATAGTGATATCCTTCTTCCTCTTGTCAGGTTACAGGTACCTTGCATTTCTTGCTAGTGTACTAGAGCATCCTCGTGCCAAGGTGCGACTCTTCTGTACCTTTCACCCTCTTTTTCTGCATTATTCACAATGTGTATTGATAAACTTATTCAGCAGATTTTCCTCATGTGCTTTGCCTTGTTTATAGGTGCTGTTTTAAAATGGTTGTCAATTCTCAGAGAGTACAAGTTCAGCAAAAAATGTGGCTTCTTTGACTTTGTGATGTGTTCCTGTATTCAAGTCCATCGCTTTGCTTTGTGGTGCTGAAACGACCTTACGTTGCTCTGGACAGCTTGACTTGTATGTATACATTGAAGTTTAGTTCCCCTACACTGACACACTTTCAGGTTCCCTGTAGTTTGATCAATGAACTGATCTTGTTTAATCTATTACAGCCACGCAAGCTTGAGTTCTCAGGACTGTTCACGCAATCTTGTCATTGAACTTCAATAACACAACGTTGATAATCACATCTGCACTTTTTGGCTTCTTACTTGAGTGTGGTGTCTTGGCTCTCGGATGAGTATTTTGATTTTTTCAATTTTCAAACTGTCTGTACTGCAGAGCTTATTTCTTAGTTAGCATTGTCATTAATTATATGCACTACTTGTTCAAGATCATTAATCTTCTTTTCTTTTGTTCTCTTCTTCAATGTTTTCTCCCATTTTTAACATGGACATTGATAAGCTTGGTATGATATCTAATCAAGGTGACATTAGTCATTCATGTTATTATATAGGCCTCAAATATTTGCGAGTAACGAGGAGAGAAAATGGTTTTTTTTTTTTTTTGTGAATAACTTGAAACGTACCGAAACTATAGGGTGAGTTTATAAACTCGTCCTAAAACTTTGATTCGTAACAGAGTAGTCCCGTTACTATGAAACTAGTTACTATTACTATGAAACTTCATCTATGTACTTTTTCAGCCATTTCGCCATGTCACCATTGACATGTCATTGAATAAATAATTCAAAATTCAACAATATGATTCAAATCTAATACTTTTTTCAGCAATTTCGCCAAATCTAAACTCATCTATACCTTGTAAACTTTGGTTCAAAACTAAATCTAGTGAGTTAAATTGATATAATTTTAGATTTGAATCAATTTAAGATGAATTTTAAATTATATTTTCAATGACATGTCAATGGTGACGTGGAAAAATGGCTGAAAAAGTACACTGATAACGTCATTAGGTTACTCTGTAACTTTTTTCATAGTAATAGGACCACTCTGTAACGAATTGAAGTTTTAGGAGTTTATAACCTACCGTATAGTTTTTTTTGTCATAGATAGCTCTGCAAGGAGAAACTAGATAGCAGAAGACACTAATAGAGTTCTATCCAGGGAGACAAGACTACTGGCAAGTTCCCTGGGAGCAAGTCGAGAGCCAAGCGTGCCACTGCCACAGAATGGACAACTCAGTTACCAAAACGTCACACAATACAGAATCACATAGAAAGGACGTCTTGACGTTGCATCAACAAAATATCATCGATAATGGCACCATTAGATGTAGCCCAGACAGGAGCCGTAAAGACACCTCCTTTAAGGTTAACTTGCAAAACATTGAAATGGAGACACCACAAACAAGCACTCGATACAACCAAGAATTCCAAAATGAACGGATAAGAAATACCTTGATACAGCGACCCATCCCGTACCTTCTCCCACCCCTACACGCTCAGCTCCATCCACGTTAATTTTTAGCCTGTCGCAAAAAAAAAAAAAAAACTCAAGCAATTATATTTTGGATATAACACAGATTGGCCCCCCTACTATTACAAGTTAACATCTACCCTCTATTTTGAATCTTCTGAATTAACCCCTGTAGTTAATCCGACTAACAAGAAGCCCTTCGGTGAGTTTTCGGCATGAGCTGCATTATATGATGCTGACTCAGCTTGTACGTTGATTTTTGGGGATGACAGAGCTGCTGATTAGATTATTAATAATAAATGGTTGTGATTCTAATTAGTAGGAAAATATATTGACATATACAGAAAGGAAACTGAATAGAAGAATTGAAAGTTGAGATTAACGGGAATCAAAACTGAATCTTTATCTTCTCTTCATCTTCTAAATCAGTCTCATCCCTAACTAAACGTAAGACTCCATTGCAATCAAACTTCATCTCTGTGTTCATCGTCTCAAATCGTGGACTGTTGCTGCACTACTCTTCTTAAACTGCTGATGCACTACTCTTCTTAAACTGCTGCTGCACTACTCTTCTTAAACTGCTGCTGCAAATCTCATCGTGGGCTGCTAAACATATAACTTCGGCGGGCGATTTTCTCTTTTCTCGTACGAGTTGGTAGTGATAAGGTTTTAACTCTTACAAAAGCTGAAGAAAATTGACAGCTTGTAGAACTTAAATTCATTCAACCTATTTCGTTTCCATGTTAGCGAATGTGGTTGTTATCGTTGTTTGGTTTTTATGAATGTTGAAATTTTATGTAAATAGAAGAATGCATACAAAGAAGTTATGAGTCCCAACAAAAACAGAGCTGCTCACCTATGGAAAGCCACCCTCTGCATCACTACGAGGACAAAATCTAAACAACTAAATAAATTACAGAGTTATGTAAATGAAGAATAACACATTTCTATGTTAATGTTTACGTGTTGAAAATTGAAACAAGTGTTTCCTTTCCATAAGATAAAATAAGTCATAAAATTGTCAATCTTACAAACCACATTCATCCAAAAGACAAAAACTGAAGACATCCAAATTCAGATTACACAGGGATGTAACCCAAAATAAGTCTCAACTTCACCCCAAAAAGCAACGTATTCAACCCCAAACACTTTCGTATCAAATGGCCACCAACATCTTCCATATTCATCATCGGGTCTCATATGCGTCACATATTATCTTCGAGCTGCGAAGCTTGTGTGATGACACGTTCTGATGCAGTTCCAGGCTAACAGAACACTAATTAATTAATGACGATAACCAATGAATATGATTAGTTATATGATGAAGGGAAACTTACATTTAAAATCGTTCTCCCAGTCGTTGGATTGGTATACACTCCAACACCTGTAAACTTCTGCATATATTGAATAAATAGCTACAAATCACAATCATGAACATGAACTTAAGGAAAATGTAAGGAACTAACAAAATAACATTGAACGTACTTTTGCACTTGTTCCCATAGGACAAGTACGGGAGTTGTGACCGGACTTTCGGCATAGTTTGCACGATATGACTCTACTAACCCTGCTGAGTTTGGTGGGATCACTTGAGTCCGGTGCTAAAAGTTCTGCTTCTGTATAAACTTTTCTTTTTCGCTTACCACCAGTCTTTTCATTAACACCGCGTACTCTTTTCTTCTTAGGACGTCCTGGCATTTCTCGAAACTTGGGTGGTAGGACAGCCTGATACCTACTAGGTATCCATCCCTTGGGTCCATCCATAGGTTGCATCACATGATCATATATTTGTCAATAATTTTCCACTGAATAACAATCTGAAATATATTGTTCAGGATCAATCCCTTCCGAGACAAAACATGTAATTGAATGGGCACACGGAATTCCAGACAAATCCCATGCCCTGCAAGAGCATTTACTCTCGTTAATTTGAACTCTGAAACGATCGTCTCTATGACGTACTTCATATCCATCTTTGCCATTGGAGACGATATGGCAATATCGAGCATCTTTTGCATTAGCTCGCAACTTCATCAAAGGTTTAGGACACCATGATCCTTTCCATTTCCTTGCCAACTTACGTTTTACTGCAATGTTCTCCATGCACATTATCCGAATGTCTTCTAACATACTGTTAATGGGCTTGTGTCGAGCTTCTAATATGAGGGAGTTAAATGATTCTGACATGTTATTATCCACCGAATCACATTTCACATCAGTGGAGAAATATGCTCTAGACCAATGCTTAGGATCAACTGCAACCATACTTTCAGCAGCAGCAGGATTCACATGACTAAGAATAGCCTTTTCACGATTGAAGAATACCTCAGTGGTTGCCTTTGCACACTTCCAAAATAGCTTCTGCCAGCTATTATCAGTAATTTTTTTTCTCCAATTGGCATAAATATGTCTTGCACAAAGCCTATGATGAGCATATGGAAACAATTCAGCTATGCTTGGCACCAATCCCTTCACCATACAAACAAAATTTATGTTAACAAGTACATATAAACTACTATCTAAACAAAAAAAATAAAATATAAACAACATATAGAATATCGTCTAATCATCTTATATAAACATAAAACCATGATATATACAAAAAAGACAGCATATACACATAAATTGCAGTTGCAGAGTATGCGCAGTAAAATTACAACATAGTTATATACGCATTTACCTTTTGTTGGTCTGAAGAGAAGCACCAACTGGACCCATTACCAATGTTAAGATCACTTTGTAATTGTTCTAAAAACCAATCCCATGAACTCTTTGATTCCACCTCCACAACACACCAAGCCACCGATACATTTGATCGTTGGCATCCCTCCCAATTGCAGTTAATAGTTCACCTTTGCATAATCCTTTCAAAAAACATCCATCTAATGCAATGATATTCCTACACCCAGCTAGGAATCCTTTCTTTAATGCATCAAAACACACATACATCCTTTGAAATAATGGTTGATTGTTTGGGTTGTCAGGATCAACCATTATCTTTACAGATGAACCAGGACTTGCTCGTAAAATCTCCTCAGCATATGTCCTAAGCATGGCATACTCCTCCGTATATGAAGCCAATGTCTTGTGTGAAATGATTCCTTTTGCCCTCGAACATTGCATTAGAGACACGTCTGCACCAAAATCATCTCTAATTGTCTCTCGCATATCTTTAATTTTCCACCTCGGGTTTGATCTAATCCTCCGCTTATAATGCTCAGCAATAAACTTTGGTGACACAAACTTGTTCTTGTAATGTTCAGGACAAGTGTGTGCAATGTATTTCTTAACTTGGAGCATATTAAACCGTTTGTTAAATGATGCAAAGAACGTCCAACCACAACCTTTCCACTTGCACCTTACTCGAATCCGTTTGGCCTCATTCTTCACCATAACAAAATCTCTACGCTCCTTTATAGCATGTTTTTTCAAAGCATCCCTAACTTCAATGGCATTCGCAAATCTCATGCCTAGGGAGAAATAGGGCTTCTCGGTACGAGCATCATACTTTGGCAAAGGGTTTGTCCTTCTGACCCCATGATCTGCTACTTCATCATCCTCATCTGTGGTTTCATAGTATCCGGTATCATCAGAGGAGAACTCTTCATTTTGAAATCCTACATTTTCAACTTCTTCAAGAGTAATTGGTATGCCTTCTTTCAAATTTTCTTTTGCTTCTTTCACTTTCTTTCTTATTTCTTCCAAATCTTCACGATCTTGCTCACTAATCCACGAACCAACTTCGAATTCACAATCTTCTTCACTATCTTCATCACCTTCTCTTTCAACACCCCTTTCGAATTCACTATCTTCTTCACCATCGTCATCATTTGGTGTAACGACCTTATCGTCAACGTAGATGTCATACACTTTCATACCCTCATATGCTTTTAGTAAAGCCCTAACACTGTTATCATCATGTATGAATTGATATGTAGGTCTTCCTTGGACACTTGAATCCTTATAATACAAGTGTAAATCTTCTCTAAATTTTCCTGAAACTTCTATCGCGTTAAGTAGATCGAAAGCATTGATCATATCTCGATCCACTTCATCAATGGTAATCACTTCACCCCCTTCATAAACCAAGCACTCGCCTATGGTGATGAAGGTTCCTCCAACATGGTATGCCACATTCACTGCCATATTGCATATATAACTGCAGTAATAAAAAGTTTGTACACATAAACACAGTGAAATTCAAAGTCACAGTAAGCATGTACAGTTTGAATCTTATCATCACCAAAGTCCTCAACCATTTATTTGCATAGAAGTAGGAAAGCTAAGGTTGAAATTGAAATATTACCTTTGAAATTAGCTTTGGATTTCTTCTCTAATCAACTTCAGTTTCAGTAGCTTAAAATATGGATTTGTCTTTTTTTTCTACCAATTTTCTATCAGAATAAGCTAGCAGTTAAAAGCCTACTATAAGAAGTCGTTAACATGTAGAGCAGTTGTTAATATAAGAAGTCGGTAACAAACCTGTCAAATTAGGTTCTTCACGAGAAGCCCGTTGATGAATAACTCGTACGAGAAAAGAGAAAATCGCCCGCCGAAGTTATATGTTTAGCAGCCCACGATGAGATTTGCAGCAGCAGTTTAAGAAGAGTAGTGCAGCAGCAGTTTAGAAGAGTAGTGCATCAGCAGTTTAAGAAGAGTAGTGCAGCAACAGTCCACGATTTGAGACGATGAACACAGAGATGAAGTTTGATTGCAATGGAGTCTTACGTTTAGTTAGGGATGAGACTGATTTAGAAGATGAAGAGAAGATAAAGATTCAGTTTTGATTCCCGTAATCTCAACTTTCAATTCTTCTATTCAGTTTCCTTTTCTGTATATGTCAATATATTTTCCTACTAATTAGAATCACAACCTATTTATTATTAATAATCCTAATCAGCAGCTCTGTCATCCCCAAAAATCAACCTGTACAAGCTGAGTCAGCATCATAAATGCAGCTCAGCCGGAAAACTCACCCGAAGGGCTTCTTTGTTAGTCGGATTAAACTACAGGGAGTTAATTCGGAAGATTCAAAATAGAGGGGGTAAGATGTTAACTTGTAATAGTAGGGGGGCCAATCTGTGTATTATCCCTTATATTTTAATTTCAGTGTATTTCAGCATCAATATTCAATATCCTTTAGCACCGTGGTTTACCGGGTTGAGTTAACCAAAGCCTTGGTTTAACCAATGGACGAGGAGTCAGGTGACAAGAGCTGTGCGGCATTGGTTCTTCTGCTATCCACTTAGGCAATTTCCTCTACAATGGAGTAGTAGAATCTGCGGATTGGCTCTGCAAACTGAACAGAAGAGGCTGAATCTTCCCGGCGTGGGCGAGTTTTGTCCCTCCCAGTCTTCAGTCCGCTGGAAGCCACCATGCCCATTCTTCATTCTTCTTCTTCTTATATGGTGGGTATCAACATGCCTATCATTTTTCTGAGCTCTCTTCAGTCTCGGCCAAGTTATAGGTGTTTTAATTTCTTCTCGGCGCTCTAAAAGTTTTGAAATGGTGGGGGGAATTAAGAGCTTGAAAGGGAGAAGCTTGGGTCTTTAATTGTATCCAGGCAGGGAACCTGAGCTTGTAGTTTTGAGGAGTTGTTCAGATAAACTTCTCCGTTCTCTTCCCTTAATTTTCTGTGAAGCATTCAAGTGTTGGGATATCTTCTGTGCATTGTCTTTTGTTTGATCGTGCTTGATATTCAGAAATACCGTTGTTTCATAGTCATGTGCATAGTGATTCGTTTCTTGCCTGCCAACTGCTCGACAAAATGTCACAGAGCGGCTGCTATATTCACGCTTGCTTGCTTGCACGGCAAGTTTATTATTCAGGCAGTTGTTTCGGGTTTAGTTGTGGGGTTTGTAAAGTCGGCTTTACATTCCTTGTTTATGGCTGATACATAGTTCCTATGGGTGATTAGTAATCCCCATATTCTCCTTCTTCCTTAAGCCTATTTGAAGTGCCAATGATGTATGTTTAAGGTACATTGAATGTTATGAAGTATGCTTTTTAAATATGATGAAACCATTTCCCTCTTTTCGTTTTTGTATCTCTTTACATTTCCATAGAAGATTCATGACTTTCGAAGTGCTGAGATGGTTACCTTCTCTTTCAGAATGTGCTTTTGCTGCTAAGGCCAACTAACATGTCTTATGTGTTATCAGGTATTGTCCCATAAAACTTTCAGGACAGCTACTCCTGGTGACTTACTTCATCTCAGGAGAAGCTCGTCACGGAATTTTTTCTATTTCTTAAACGCAAGGTATTTTTCTACATGTCAACCAGAAGAGTTCACTTCTTCCTCAAAGCGAAGATCTCGGGGTCCAGTCATGGCAGCGAAGAAAGCATCTCAAGGTGTGTCTTAACTGATTTTGTTTTCAAACATGTGTGATGGATCATTCTCATAGTTATTGGTATTGCACATCTATCATATATGAAGTACTAATGCCACCTTTCAACTGCATGAGTTGCTAATTGCCCCAATATTTTCTTTGGTTCAATTTCTCAGGAGAAAAGCAAGAGGAAGGAAGATACAAGCACACAGTTGATTTACCAAAGACAACATTTGGTATGAGAGCAAATTCGTTAGTAAGAGAACCGGAGATTCAGAAGTTATGGGATGACAGCAATGTGTTCAAAAAAGTTACTGACAAAAATAGTGGGGTGGGTTACTTCATTAACTGTGTTTCTGTTCTATATGAGCTTATTATCTTATATCTAGTCGACTTGACAGGAAAACTTCGTCTTGCATGATGGTCCACCGTATGCAAATGGGGATCTCCACATGGGTCATGCCCTTAATAAAATCTTGAAGGATATAATTAATCGCTACAAGGTGTGTTTAGCTCTAATCTCTATTTCATAGCTATTTATGAATTTTCATATACTTTGATAGACATGGTAAATAACAAGAAATCCAAGTTAGCTATCTATTGTGAAGTTCCTAACAATGGAAGGGTTGAATTTACATGGTAAAATAATCGGAAAATCTGACCCTAATTTATTACAGATCTATTTTTGGTTGATGATATAACGATCAAATGACAGACCGTTACGATAATAATTTTTGGTCCTTTTTCTTTCCTTTTGGCAGATACTTCAAAATTACAAAGTTCATTACATACCTGGCTGGGATTGTCACGGCCTCCCTATAGAATTGAAAGGCAAGTATTTTCTAATCCAAAGGAAGGTGTGGAAATGCTGCCAATAGTTCGATTATACCTGATAATGTAATGGGAGTAAAAATGGTGCTGATGTTGTATTGGATGACTTCAAATTAGAGGAACTTTTCCTTTAATTGACTGCAATTGCCCTTTTCTGATATTTCTGGATTCTTCCCAACTGTTGTGGTAACAGTTTCTTAAATAAATATATTGATTGTGTCGTTTCACTTGCCGAATTATTCTGAAGTTTTGCAAAAGGATTTTGGGTAAAAGATCGTACATAATTTGACTATTATCAATCTATAGTTCTCCAATCACTGGATCAGGATGCCCGGAAGGATCTGACACCCTTGAAGCTAAGGGCAAAGGCAGCAAAATATGCTAGAGCGACTGTCAAAACTCAGATGGCATCATTTAAGGTAGTAGATCCTGAAATTAAAAATGCCTTTCAACTCCAAGATAAACTTTCACTTTTGTGTTATCGGCATGAGCGCATGTGTTAACTTTGCTCAGTAACATTTTACGTTCGTATTTATTTTTATTCATGCAGCGATATGGTGTATGGGCAGACTGGGATAATCCGTATCTAACTCTAGATCCACAATACGAAGCTGCCCAGGTAGTTGGTACAGCCTTTCTCCATAATTACTGGAGAGTATATACTATAAGAACTGCAGTAGTCTACTTCCTTTCCTGATGAAGAAGATTGCCTGTAGTCACAAGCATGAAACCTTCATG
The DNA here is from genome assembly GCA_034768395.1 of Linum lewisii. Taxonomy (NCBI): domain Eukaryota; kingdom Viridiplantae; phylum Streptophyta; class Magnoliopsida; order Malpighiales; family Linaceae; genus Linum; species Linum lewisii. Next base: position 12,750,861 of record CM068298.1, on the reverse strand, counting down.
GATTTTAATTGGATTCAAATATCATGAAATGACGATTAAACTAGTTCATAAGTTTCTCTTGCCCAGGCCATATAGTTTTTGGAAATAAAAAGAAAGAATTCAATAACAGTTCTCTTTCTTTAGATTGAAGTATTTGGAAAGATGGCCCTTCAAGGATACATCTACAGAGGCCGGAAACCGGTTTTCTGGAGTCCTTCATCACGTACTGCTCTTGCAGAGGCTGAATTGGAGGTAAGTCATGTCTGCAACATACTAAGAAAATTCAATATTTGTCTTAATCTAATTAAAGGTATTGTTGCTATGAAGTTCCTCAGTTATGGAACTTGGGTTGCTGAATTAACTGTAGATTCCTCACATAGTTGATTGTTTGCATTGGTGCAATTTTTTCCTGCCACATGCTATAGAGTTAATAACTTCTTACTCTTAAAACTATTATTCTTGTTTCTTTAATAAGATTTTTCATTGAGACTTGAACCTCTGCAATCTCATTTAGTCCTGTTAATGTCAAGAAATTGACTGGTAGTCCTCCTTGCAGTATCCTGATGGGCATGTTTCAAAGAGTATATATGTTGCATTCAGAATGGTACCAACAACTTCCAATGCGTCATTAGAGGAATTCTTCCCTGATTTCTGCTTGGCCATTTGGACAACGACTCCATGGACGATTCCAGCCAATGCTGGTAAATGCTTGTTTTGTCATGCTTACGGTTAACATGAAGTTTTTTTATCCAAATAGTGTCACGAGCTTTCAGTTTGACTTTGTTCTGAAATGTTTAATTTGTGATGCATTGCTGATACAACCTTTTACAACTTTTGCCCTAGTGGAAGGAAATGTAGTTGGCTTGCTCCTGTAGAATTCTTTGTGTCTCTGTTTGTATTTCTCCTCATTTAATTAATCTGGCACCTTTTACTTTCAGCTGTTGCAGTCAATGATAAACTACAATATGCAGTTGTTGAGTTTCAATCATTCTTGGAAGATTCTTCTCTTTCAACTGGAAAGCAAAAGAAAATCCCTGGAAATGTTCTCAGGGAACAAAAGCTTCCTTTTCTTGTAGTCGCATCTGATCTTGTGCCAACACTTGAAGCGAAATGGGGTGTGAAGCTTCTTATCAGGAAAAGAATGTTGGGCTCGGAACTTGAAGGCTTCAGGTTTATTAATGAAAGAGCCTTAAATGATTCCAATTAGGACTCTTTACTTCATCCTTGTTTCCTTGTGTAACAATGCCTTGTCTCATTACTGTGCGATTGTTCAGCAATTTAATTGGGTTTTTAACATTGGTTTCAGGTACATTCATCCAGTGGATAACAGAGAATGCCCAGTTGTAATTGGAGGAGACTACATTACTACAGAATCCGGAACTGGACTTGTGCATACGGCTCCTGGGCACGGTCAGGAGGATTATATTACTGGTATAAAATACGGATTGTCCATGCTTTCCCCTGTAGATGATGATGGCAAGTTCACTGAAGAAGCTGGACCATTTATTGGGCTTGATGTGCTTGGGGATGGTAATATCGCAGTAGTGAAATACCTGGATGAAAAAATGTCTATCATCATGGAGGAATCCTATCGTAAGTTGGAAGAATCCTTTGCATAACCAATTAATAAATGGCTAGTCATTCAATGTTGTCATTTTCCATGCGCAGAACACAAGTATCCATATGATTGGCGAACTAAGAAACCTACCATATACAGGGCTACTGAGCAATGGTTTGCATCTGTTGAAGGATTCCGGCAGGCTGCCATGGATGCAATAGAACATGTGAAATGGATTCCACTTCAGGTATCTTTATTTAACTGTAAGAGAGCACTTCAGATAAATCAACTTACAAATATACTTGGACCCTGTTTTCAAAATGGGTGGCTCAATGCCAAAATATCTTCTTCAGGCACAAAACAGAATTTCTGCAATGACTTCAAGCCGCTCTGATTGGTGCATCTCCAGGCAAAGGACATGGGGCGTACCCATCCCAGTATTCTATCACGTGGAAACAAAGGAGCCTCTTATGAATGAAGAGACTATTGAACATGTCAAGTGTAAGAACCTGCTAAGAGTAACTGTTAACATTTTTCCTTGCATTCATTATACTAATACAAGAGCCCGGCGATTTCTTTTTCTTTCTGATTATAACTCATAAGCTCAGGTTTTAATTTCATACTGTAATGTCTTCATGGCTATACTTTGCAGCGATAATAAGCCAGAAAGGTAGTGATGCTTGGTGGTACATGAAAGTGGAGGACTTACTCCCTGACAAGTATCGTGATAAAGTATTAGAGTATGAGAAAGGCACAGATACAATGGATGTCTGGTTTGACTCAGGTACTAGATGTCTGGTTATGATTAGCCACTTTACTGTTTCATAAAAAAGTGACTGCTGGTGTTCGTGTGCCTACCTCCTTGCTCCTTGGTGTTGTTGGAATTCTTCTGTGTACTCCTGAGGTTAACACTGTGACTTGACATGCTTTCTGGATTATGGAACAGAATAGTGAAATAGTATTGTATCATGTTGCATTGATCCACATGTCATGGTGTAGAGTCCTGAGGTTCATCTTGTTTAGCTTTTGGTGCCATTTTGGTTTTCTAACTATTAACCTGTAACTCACCAGGTTCTTCATGGGCTGCTGTTTCGGGGAATAGGAACCTTATGTTCCCTGCAGACTTGTATCTTGAAGGTACAGATCAGCATCGAGGATGGTTTCAGAGTTCTCTGTTAACTTGTATTGCTACAAAAGGTATTGGGATCTTTCTATAATCCTATGCATTTATTCTGCGGGAAGTTATTTGTTGTGGATTTTAAGTTCCCTAATTATACTCGGATTGTATCTGTAGGAAAGGCCCCATACTCGAGTGTCATAACCCATGGATTTGTGTTGGATGAGAGAGGTTACAAGATGAGTAAATCTTTAGGGAATGTTGTGGACCCACGTGCTATTATTGAAGGAGGGAAAAATTCTAAGGTAAAGCTCCAGATGTTTAAAGGGATCTTTGTGAGGTGCTTCTCCATCTTCATTGTTGCTATCCACTTGTAACAGGAAGAACCGGCATATGGTGCTGACGTTCTCCGTCTATGGGTTAGTAGTGTGGATTACACCAGTGATGTTGTCGTTGGTCGTCAAGTGCTTCAACAAGTTTCTGACATGTATAGAAAGCTGCGAGGAACATTGAGATACCTTCTGTCGAATCTGCATGATTGGAAGGTCAGTTGGTCCTTATGTATGTACTGTGCAGCTATGCAAGATTCAAGGCTGATTATTGCACTATATCGGTCAGAAACTTTCAAGAATTAAGCCACTAATATTGTCTGTGCCGAATATTCTATTTACATGGTATCTTTTGTAATTGCAGGCTGATAATGCTGTTTCCTACCATGATCTTCCCATGATTGATAAACATGCACTATTTCAGCTGGAAAACATTGTCAAGAATGTCAAAATTAGTTATGAGAACTATCAATTTTTTAAAATATTCCAGGTAACGCTTCAGTATTTGGTTAAATCTTCTAGGTGTTTGTTTTATGTCATAATCGAGGGAGTACAAGTTGGATGAAAGAGGGAAAATAACTGGTGAAAACGCAAAAATGAAAGTAAATCTAGTTTCCTGAATGATGATGAACAGTTTGCTGCAATTCAAGTGGGTTAATCTGTCGGTTTAGGGAGGAGGTTCCTCCTTGCGCTATCTTATTCGTACAGTGGACGAAATTCTATTTCTGTCCTTGGTGCATATATACAAGAATCTGTTCCTTGTTTCAGGTTATACAGCGATTTGTTATTGTCGACCTCTCGAATTTCTATTTTGATGTTGCAAAAGATAGACTTTATGTGGGGTAATTACATCATCTCCATTTTCATTATTGCTGTTTGCTTGTACATTTCTTTGGTCTCATGGCATAGTCCTGTACTTCATTAAAATCTATTGATTTGTTCTGAAAGAACATCCCTTCTGTTTTTGGTCAGGGGATCAACGAGTTTTACAAGGCGAAGCTGTCAAACAGTTCTTGCAGCACATCTACTTTCCATTGTGAAGGTTATTGCCCCAATATTGCCTCATTTGGCTGAAGATGTGTGGCAGAATCTACCCTTTGAGTACATGGACAATGATGGTTCGATGGCCAAGTTTGTTTTCGAATCAAAATGGCCTGCCGAGAATGAGAAATGGCTTTCCTTTCCTGATGAAGAAGTTGAATTCTGGGGAAAAGTTCTCGAGGTAATCATCTCATGTGGCTAACAAGTCACCCTACATGAATCAAGATCTCTATGCTGAACTTTCCTAGCAAACATAGCATGATGCAAAATATCACAACTAAATTCATGTCGGCATTGTGTATGGATGAGGTTTTCTGCGGTGGCTTTCTCCATTGCAAATAAGGTTTGATAATCTTGAGCAACACATTAGTTTGCTGCTGCTGCTAACCTAGTTTATTGGCGCTTGACCAGCTGAGGACAGAGGTGAATAAAGTTCTGGAGATTGCTCGTACTGAGAAGCTGATAGGTTCAAGTTTGGAAGCAAAGGTTTACTTGCATACTTGTGACAGTAGCCTGGCCTCAAGGTTAAATGAGATGTGTGGAGCCAGCAACGAAGCAGATGCATTGCATAAGATGTTCATTACTTCCCAGGTACACACCCAAATACTTGTAGAGAATTTGAACTAGATGGGTTTTTTGGAGGGCCAACATTCGATTGTGAATTGTGCATTGCTTGCAGGCAGAAGTAGTGTCCAAGTTGGAGGATGAGTTTGCTAATAGCATAGCACATAGTGGTGAGTATGTGATCCAAGGAGGAAGCAATAGTAAAGTTTGGATTGGGGTTTCAAGAGCCACAGGATCAAAGTGTGAGAGGTGCTGGAACTACAATCCCCAAGTTGGTTCATTTTCTGACCACCCAAGTCTCTGTCACCGATGTTATGATGTAGTTTCTGTTCTGCCCAACCTAGCTATGGCCGCCATTAACTAACCACTCAGTTACATTGTTTGCATTCTCTTTGGCACAAGTTTCAACTAATTTTTCTGTCATAATTAGTACTGGATTTTGATTGGCCCATTGTACAATCCATTTTATATTATGTGCATTACAAATTTATTTATTTATTTATTTTTTTGCCGAAGACAACTCCCGCGGGAGAAAAGGAGTCAACCATACAAAAGTAGAAATTAAGTACCTACCCAAGCCGAAAGGTTAACCACACCTTGGCTTGGGAGATAACTGAGCGCTTGGCGAGCCACATAATGAGCTGCCATGTTAGATTGACGAGGCACAAACCGCAATCTCAGCTGGGGAAGACTGTCCACAAAATGCAGGATGTCCGCAACGATGGCACCTCCATCTCGTGCAAAAACTTTTGTTGATCCACAGCAAGCTTGACTTGGGTAGCATCTCCTTCAATATCTATCTCTCTCCAGCCCATTGACTGACACAAGGCACAAGCATCCCTAACTGCCAATAATTCAAGAATGTAAGGGGAAGTAATATCGGGATAAGGAATACCTGTCGCGAAGAGCTGACCACTAGAAGAATCACGGACCACCAAACCAATCGCTCCCCCCCAAACCTGCAGCAACGGCTCCATCCACATTGATCTTGAGACGCGGGTAGAGAGGCGCCTGCCAAGGAAGGTTGCGAGCAATTCGAGGGGTTGGGGGAGTCGGCAAGGGAAGGAAACGGAGCTTGTCTTGATCAAAGGAGAAATGTCGCTGAAGAGCCGCCACCGAGTACTGTACATATTCAAAAACTACCAAATTGCGGGATTTCCATAGCCGCCACCATGCTAGAACCTACAACTCCGCCTCCTGTGGTCGGTGAAGCGTTATGTGTCTCCAGACTAGAGCTGGGTGAGTGTGTGGGATAGCCCTAATATCTAAACCCGAAGTGGCGAAAAATCGTTTAGCAACCGTGCAGTCAAAGAGGAGGTGTTCGATTGTTTCGGACTGCTCAAGGCAGGACGAACAAAGCGGATCCAAATTCATATCTCTCGAGTTCAGACCTTCAATTGTTGGAAGGATTCTATGACAAAGTCTCCAGAGGAAGAAACAAAGCTTTGGTTGGATTCGAAGGGACCAAATGGACCTCCATAATCTCGGGTCTGCCGCAGAGGCCAAGGAGGGGGGGGCTTTCTTAAATTTCCTAAAGCGACGAGCCAAATCATAACCCGAAGAAGCAGAATATTGGCCACTGGGAGAGAAAAATCAGATTGGTTTATCTGTAAACAGAGTTTGAGGAAGGGGGATACTCAAAATTGCTTGGACCAAGGCCGAATCAAAGAGATCCTTCAGTCTAGGACGATTCCAACCCCCATTCCAGAATAGGCTTGAGATCCTCAGGTGACGCAACTCTAAAGCCGGTACCCTGGGAGCAGGAAAACACGGGCCATCCGAACTTGGAACCCAATGACGTTCCAGGATTGAGAGACGAGTGTTTAAACCAATCTGCCAAATCAGCCCAGGGAGAAGGAGGTCCCTACCATACAGAATACTTTGCCATCCCCAAGAGGGGTGGGACCGCTTGGTTGCATTCAGGAAATTACTGGAGGGAAAATATCGCCCTTTTAGGATCCTCGACAAGAGCAGAGTCGGTTCGGTAAGGATCCGCCAACTTTGTTTTGCTAATAACGCTTGGTTGAAGGATTGGAAATCCTGGAAACCCAGCCCCCCTTCCTCCTGAGGAGTACAAAGTTTCTTCCAGCTTCTCCACTTAATTTTACGTTGCTCACCAACTTCTCCCCACCAGAATTTATACATTAAGGAATCAAGGGAGCTGCACACTGTATTGGAGACGCGATAGCACGACATGATGTGGACAAGATGCCCCGATCACCGATGTGAGTAAGGTGTGTACTCCTGCAGGGGAGAGGCTTTGCCTCTTCCAACTGTGAAGCCGGGTGGTGATTCTATCTTCCAGGAAACGAAAAAGTGTCCTTTTTCGATTTCATGACAACGCGTGGAGCCCCCAAGTAATTTGGAGATGCGTTGAGAATTTTGATTTGGAGGTATCGTGAGTACTCAATCCGTAGGGACATTTTTGCTGAATAAGACTGAGGATTTAGAGTAGTTTATCCGTTGCCCACTGAGGAGCTGATATCTGGTAAAAAGGGCTTTTAAATGAACCAAGGATGGTCGAGTTGCCTTAAGAAAGAGCATTGTATCGTCGGCGAACATCAGGTGGGTTATCTCCGGGCAGTGGCTGTTCAATTAAATTCCATGAATGTGCTTTTGGCGCATTGCCAATTGCAGTAAATGGGATAACCCTTCAGTTCAAAGTGCAAATAGGAGTGGGGATAACGGATCAACCTGTCTTAGGCCCCGGGTCGGGGCAAAATAACCATGGGGTGTACCATTTAAGAGTACTTCCATCGTTGCTGAGGAAAGGCAGGAGTAAACTAGAGGTATCCAGTCTTGCCGAAACCCAAAAACGTGCAAGAGGGGGGAAAGGAAATCCCACTCCACACGATCATAAGCCTTTTCCATGTCCACTTTCACTGCCATAAAATGTTGATTGCTAGCTACATAGGTCTGTAAAAGATGAATCATTTCATGGGCTATAAGGATATTATCAGTTATGCACCGTCCCCGAACAAAGCCATTCTGGGCTGGGTTGACGAAATGAGGTAACACATTCCCCAACCTACGTGTTAAGATCTTGGAGATGATTTTATAAAATACCGTGCACAGCCCAATCGGGCGAACCTGAGACAAATTTTCCACGTCTGAAGACTTTGGGATTAAAGTCAACCAGGTGTGGTTAAGGGTGCGAGCATATGCCCTCGCCTGAAGAAATCTTGCACTGCACACATGACATCATTGGCAATAATGTGCCAATAGCGCTGAAAGAAAAGACCGGTGAATCCATCCGGCCCCGGAGCTTGGGTGGGGCCAATAGAGAATACCGTAAGGCGGATTTCCTCATCTGTTAATTCAGCCAAAAGCTCTGTATTCATTTGTGGTGTAACAACAGTTGGAAATCCAAGATCCAAAATAGATTATTGAGTGTCATCATGATTAGTGGAAAATAACTCCTTGAAATAGGAGACTGCAAGCCGTCCCTTATCAGGCTCTGAGGTTGCCACAGAGCCATCCGGGTCTCGTAACTCCCCAATGAGATTCCACTTCCTCGATGCAGATACCGAGCGATGGAAGAAAGAAGTATTTCTGTCTCCTGAGGCCAACCAATTAACCCGTGCCTTCTGCTTCCAATAAATCTCTTCCCAGAGACGGACTTGTGATCGTAAGAATTCAAGCCTGCGGATCTCATCCCAATTACGCGCTGGGATTGAATACTCAATTGACAGAACCCGATCAATATCTCGAAGAAGCCTTGCTGAGTTTGAAGTACCACCTGAACACCAGTCAAAGAGGACATGCAGTAAGGACTTTAGTTTGTCCGCTAAACGGAACATAGGGCTACCATCACGACAGGGTTGGGACCAAGTGTGTTGGATAAGTGAGGAGACCTATGGGTTATCTACCCACCGGCAATCAAAACGAAAAAGCTTTTTCGATATTGGAGATGGAGGCTGAGTCCTTAGAAGAACTGGGAATGATCCGAATAACGAGGAGGAAGATGTTGAACGTGAGATTCTGGAAATAACGAGAGCCACAACTCGTTAAAGAAGAAGCGATCCAGACGTTCATCAATTAATGATGAACCAGATTGCCGATTAGACCATGTGAATTCCTCACCTAAGAAACCAATATCAAGTAATCCAAGGTCATTAAAGAAGTTCAATAGCGGAGAGAGAGCACTACGCGAGGGAGTAACTCCACCTTTTTTATCCCTAAGAGATAGCATACAATTAAAATCGCCAAAAATAGTAATTGGGTCCGACACAAACTCCAGTTGTTGACGCAACGAGCGAAGTTGTGAAGAGCGGATTGATTGCGTGTTGGAAAGATAAACACCGGTTAAGTAAACGAAACTATTTTCTTCGTGTTCCCAAGCTAGGGAAATGGAGTAACTATTAGAGAAGACTATTCGGGATGGATAGTCAACCGCCCAAGCTAACGCTATCCCCCCTCCGGAGTTGTCACTTGGAATATGTAAGAATGAAACAAAGCCAATTTTATTTAGTATTGTGGATAGCTCCACGGGGCTTACACGAGTTTCACATAAAAACAGAAAAGACGGTTTACAAACACTACGCAACCGTTCTAATTCGGAAACTGTATCGGGACCGCCTAACCCTCTACAGATCCAAGATAAGACTATCAAGGCTTTGGCGGCCCAATTAAGGTTGGCCACCTCCACCTCTTCATGGAGTTTCTCGTGAGCCTCAACAACATCGATCGGCCCATCCGTGATTATCTCTAGTCCGTCATCATAACTTAGCTCAAGATTTGACTCGTAGTCATCAGGTGGAGTCTCTGGTTCCGGATCTGATGCTACTCCGTCCGGATCACCCTCCCCCGTAAAAGCTGGATCGCTCCACACAAAGGCTCAACATTGACTCCAAGAAGCCCACTTGGGAGGTAATCACCCAGCCCAATAGCAGCCTACAAAAACAAGGAGTTAGTGCAAGTCTGAAAAGTCAAAGAAACACTAAAATGGGCCTGTCTAGGGATCTGAATAAAAACCTGCCGGCCCAAGAAATCACTTAGGCCCAAAGTCCGGTCTTCTTCCCCAACACGCTCGCCGATGACGATGGAAGAGGGGCGGCGGCGATTTCCTGGCCTCGACAGCGGCGGAGAACTCCCAGCAACCATCGGCTGCTTATCCGGCCGCCCGGTGACTCGAATCGGCGAGAGATCACCCTCCAGGTGGATAGGCCGAATCCGGCGAACCTCCTGCCTCCGAATCAATCGTCGAAACCCTTCGGCCTCTGTTCCGAGGAACTACTTTTTGGCGCACACGCCGCACAAAAACCGTCCCAGATCGAGGCAGAGGCACCACGATTGCATTACCGTCTTGACGATAAACCTCCCGCCTCCGCTGGAACATCCAAGAGCCACACGTCGAAGGCCCGTGGCTTATTTCAATCGGCGCAGTACAATCGCCTTGAACATGATCAGGAACGCCACATTGAAGCACAGGAGGGGCAATCCATCGAAGAGAATCTTAACCCAGAAGGACTTCCCAGGCCTTTCAATAACTTCCCGTCGACCATACAAACCCCTGGAAAGATTGAAGTTGATTTTGGCTCGGAGAAAAGTCCCGGACTCGTCGCTCAGACGAAACAGAGCTACATCTCGAACAACTCCAAAGTCGGCAAGAAACTGCCTTCCGAATGAGACCGTAGTGAACTCGGTTGGGATGTCCTTGAGCGTTACCCATAAGTCCATGAACCGAAGATACAGAGCAAGTTCTTCCGATGGGGTTGACCATGGCGCTAGATGCATTAAGATTGCGTCCAGGTTCCACGTGAAAGATTCGATTTCTGTCCTCCAGACACTGGAAGTACACTTGAAAAAGACCAAAGCCAACATTGAACACTCTGATCCTTCCCTGCAAGCCCCACACACGCCCAAGGGATGATTGTAGACCTGCTATTGTCTTCCTATTAACGCCGAAGAAGATGAGCACTAGACTCAAGCCCACCCTCTCCTGGCTTGCCGTAATCTCCGCCGCAGGCAATTGGAACGCAGATGAAGCCATTGCTCGAAATTCAGAGATGCAAAAAGAATTGAAAATAAGGGAGAAGGCACATCTCTGAAACAAGGGAAAATCCCATTAAATAGAGTCGGAAGAACGCCGAGAGGCAGTTGAATCTGATAAAAACTCCCACGACAACCGTCTGGCGGTTGAGGGGAGAAATAACCGTACCAAGACGGTGAATCCAGAGTCAATTACAAACAATATTACAAATTTTTTAATTGGCTTGTTGGTCAATTTAGTTTAAAAACTATGTTTATTAAAATTGAAACAATAGTTAACATAAAAATCTTAAGTAATTATGAATAAATTATAGAAGTGTTTGACCTATTTTAATTTGAAGTGACAGAAAAGAAAATGTAAATTAAGGATAACAATTCTGGAGACAACGTCTTTTTTGCTTCAATGGTGACGGTGTAAATTTGGGTCCTTCATCATTAAATAATTCAAGGGATTAATTAAGGGTAAGATGGTCATTTTCTATTTATTAAATTAATTAATATTATTTTCCAACAACCTATCTGTCACTAGTTATCGGATCATTGACTCGTAATCGGACAACCGAAACACCATTTCCTATCATCGAAAAGTTTTTCAACGAATTTTCCGGTGACATAAAATTTCTTCACCCACACAATTTTCGTTGTTCGATCTACTAATCTGGAAAAAATATTTTCTAGGAAAAAAATATTTTTTTCGTACCAAAATTTTGGGGTTCAGACGTACAAGTTGTGTGCAGTCTATACAAAGTGTATATATAATGTGTACACTCTATGTAATGGTGTACAATCTGTATTTTTGTCGTACACATTGTATTTTTATGATGTACAAATTGCATGTATTCTGTACAAAGTGTATGCAAACTAAGGGTGAGAGTCGGTTAATTCGGTCATTAACCGATTAAAATTGGTTAACCTAACCGACCTCCAAGAACTTTAAACCGATGATTGACCAAAATAAAATTGGTAAAAAATTGACCAAAATTCGGTTAACTGACAATTGACCAATTTAACCGATTTAATCTACTGTTAACCTTAAAATTTCATATAAATTGAATAATATCATAAATTATACACCATGCAAATAAACACTTGTACTAGAACTCATTATTTAGTTATTGTTTCGGTCAAAGTCAGTCAAGGTCGGTCAAAGTCGGTTAACCGCATTTTAACCGTTAACTGACTTGCTAAAAATGTTTAACCACCCCCTTGTCCGACCAAATAATTGGTTAACCAATGATTAACCGATTTCAGTCGGTTAATCAGTTTTAACCATTAACCTTAACCGAATTTCCACCCCTAATGCAAACTTTGTACACTCTGTACGAGGGTTGTACACTCAATGTGCAGTATATATTTCTTGCATTCACATTGCACTTTATGATGTACAATTTATACGTAAAGATACTTTCCGTACAATTTTTTTGGCGTTCAAACGTACAAGTTGTATGAAGTCTATAAAAAGTGTATACATACTACATACATTCTATATAATGGTGTACAGTCTGTATTTTTTCGTACACATTATATTTTTATGATGTACAAGTTGTATGCAGACTATACAAAGTGTATTCAAACTCTGTACACTATGTAAAGGGTTTGTACACTCAATGTGTACCGTATGTATTTTTTGTGTTCATATTGCATTTTATGATGTACAATTTATACGAAAAAAAATATTTTTTGTACAATTTTTTTGGCATTCAGACGTATAAGTTGTATGCAGTCTCTACAAAATGTGTACATACTATATACACTTTTTATAATTTGTACATTCTCTGTACAATTTGTATTATGATGTATAGTCTATATTATACTGTACACAATTTATATAGATTGTATACACTCCGAGAGTTGTACACGAAGGATCGTAAAACTTGTATTATTGAATATACATAACTTTGTAGGTAATCTATATACAATTTGTAGACACTTGCACATCATATGATTTTGATTATACATGATAACATACGAAAAGACATAAAACTCTGGATGTAAATAACATTCAGTTGGGCAAAGGATCCGGCTCCAACCCTTTTCAAGGGTTGGAAGTGGTCCAACCTTTTCTCAACCATTAGATCACACTTTGACATTTTGACCAATCCAATGGTCTAACTTGTTAGGGGTATTTAGGACTTTACACACATAATTTATTTTTTATATTTAAATTAAATAATTAATATTCTCAGGTGACCGACCGGTGACCTGACGGCGACCGGCCACCGTCGCCGGTGACTTTTCCGGTGACCGGCCACCGTCGCCGATGACTTTCCGGCGACACTACAAAAAACAGGGCATTCAGCGTCACTTGAAAAGAAAGAGGATGGCATCGGTCGGTCAAAGACCGACGCCAAATACGATTTGCGTGACCGACGCGAATTTCAATCCTGACCAGACTCGCTGGTTGACCCAACGGGTAATTTTACTTCAGTTAGAAGAAAGTAAATTGCGTCAGTCACAACCGACGCTATTTACACGGGAAAATAGTGTCGGTCGACCGACGCTAAATACACCACATATAAAAGCTCATGTCTAACGAAAACAGCTCATTTGTGAATCTTCCAATCTTCAAACTCTCTCCGCCTCAGAACTCTCTCTCTCCGCGTCTCAACTTCTCCAACTCACTCTCGCCGCCGCTCAACTCGCATTTTCTACAGCGACAACTTCAAGGTGGGTCTCTGTGTCTTTTCTTGCGGGATTTTGCTTCCTTTTTCATATATGTTTGGATTTGGCAAATTATGTGTTTGTATGTATAACTTTGCTGGGAACAGATGTTCTGGGAGTAATTAAGCTTGCTCTATCCAAGAGTTGAGAGAATTCAACAAGTATTTGGGTACTAGTTGGTCAAATCCTCGTTTCCGTTTAGCTGAAGCATTTTCGAATGAAAAACTGATTTCGGTCTCCAGTAAGACAGTACATCTGAAGAAAAATCAGATCAGGTTTGAAGCTGCCCTTAATGTTAAAGCAAGATTTTAGGGCTTCAATTGTGCGTTTCATTGTAAATTATTTTTGTTTGGTCATAATCAGCCTCACTTTGCTTCATTCTCATTTTAACTAACAAACGCTCAAGGAATTTTAACCTTTTAGTCGAATTGATCCAGAGTCAATCTCAAGATAATACATACCGCCGACCAACTCTCTCCGGCCAGCAGGAGCTTGGACTCACGCATCAGTTCTCGTACTCAGTAGTCTACAGGTCAGTGATTGAAGCCCCAACAACATCCTCGATGCTCTGATCGGATCTGATTGAATTTCTGATGTTCTGATTGAATCTCTGTTTGACTGATGTTTGGTAATTAATTTTTGATGTTCTGATTGAAGGTACACACACAATCAGAAGCTTTGAAAACCTATTGCTCTCTTCTTCTGAAAAAGGTATGTTGTCTTCATAGTGAATTAATATTTTTATGATTGTGTACCTTCAAGGAATGTCGTATTAATATTTTTATGTGGAATGTCGTTTAATGTGGATGAGAGAGTATATGAATAATCTTGGTGGTGTTTAATGGGATTTCTTACGGGCTATAATTGGTGTTTAATGGAATTTTCTTGGTGTAGATTTGAGTTTTGGTAATAGACACAATTTTGATGTTTTATATATGGGCATGATGAGTTGTGAATTTTGGATGGTTTGAGTGACATACCAAATGTATGTTAGTTAGTTAGTTTTGGGATGTTGTTTTATGTGGAAGGAAAGTATAAGCTAAGCTAAGCTACTAATTGAATGTTTGACCATTGAACACTCAAAACCCAGCTATGAAATGAATCTTATCTTGTCTACAAAAGAGGGAGAAATTCCCACTAATGTTGTATCACACACTTCAACTACCCTAATGTGCTCATATCCATGGATCCAATATTTATCAACCCTTTATTTTCTTATAACCTGTTAAGATTAGTTTCTTATAACCTGTTAAGATTAATTCCCACTAATGTTAGTTTGTTAGTAGTTCATCATTAGCTGTAATTAGGATCAGTGTGATTCAACCTGTTAAGATTAGTTTCTTCTGGTTGTTAATTAAGGATGTACAAAGTTCTCAAAACTATCTTTCATTTTAAGGCTTTATCATATCAAGGGGATGCATAACATCAGTGACAAAGCAATGTCGATGATTATTGAGTTATTGCACGAAGCTTTTGGGTTCGCCAACATACCACCAACATGCAGTGCCAAGAAAATGATAAAAAATCTTGGTCTGGGGTACACTAAGATTGATGCCTGTGCGAATGACTATATGTTGAATTGGGGGAATACCTTGAAAGAGACTGTTTGCAAATGTAAGCAGTCTAGATACAAGGATGATGGTGGTGATGGTGGGGATGAGGTAGTTGTTGGAAGTAAGAAGACACGATAGGCAATGAAAATATATCGCTACTTTCCTCTAATTCCAAGACTGAAAAGATTGTTCATGTGCCCTACAACAACTGAGAGTATGGTGTGGCATTCTACAGAGAGAAGTACTGATTGAATGTCACGACATCCACGAGACAGTCAAGCGTGGATTGACTTTGACACTAGGTATCCTTGAGTTCGCTTCAAATCCTAGAAATATTAGATTTGGTCTGGCTACTGATGGTTTCAATCCTTTTGGGAATATAAGTCTTAGTCACAACACTTGGCCAATTATACTTATGTCGTACAACACGCCTCCTTGGGAATGTGTATGAAATCAACAGGTATGATGTTGTCCAGTATTATTCAGGAAAGAAAGCTCGTGGAAATGATATCGATGTCTACCTACAACCTGTAATTTATGAGCTAAGAATTTTGTGGAAAGGCATAGAAGCATATGATGCAGTGAAGAAAGAACCATTTCTGTTGAGGGCAGCTTTAATGTGGACAATCAGCGATTTCTCTAGACTTAGTTTATTATCTGGGTGGTACACTTATACAGGTCAGGCTTGCCCCACTTGCAATTTCGACCAAGAAGCATTACGTTTGGCGGGAAGTGGGAAAAATTGTTTCATAGGAAGTCGGCATTTCTTGGCTGCAGAACACCCTTTTCGTTTACATAAAACCAAATTCAATGGTGACATTGATTTAAGGGAGCCGACCAAACTATTGTCTGGCACTGAAATTTTGAGCCAAGTTGAGAACATCAATGTCACTTTTAGAAAGACGCATGAGAGTGACAAATGTGGATCAGCTAAGAAGAAGTCAAAAGGTGATGGAAACAAAAAGAAGGCAGAATAGTGGAAGAAGAAGAGTTGTTTCTTCCAGTTACCTTATTGAGAGTTCAATAAGTTGCGACACAATCTTGATGTTATGCACATAAAGAAAATGTGTGCGATAATCTCCTATACACTTTAATAAACGAGAAAGATCGAAGTAAGGATCACCTGAAAGCAAGGGTGGATTTGAAGATAATGAAAATTAGAAGGGACCTTTGGCCAAGACAAGATGGGAAAACTTGTCCAGCGACTATATACACACTGGGAAATCGAGCAATCCAAATAATGCTTGAGACCTTGAAGGACCTTGCAGTACCAGATGGATACTCGAGCAATATATATCGTTGTGTTGATGTGGAAAACCGCAAGATATTAGGGTTGAAAACACATGACTGTCATATATTAATGCATGAACTACTACCATTGTCCATTCAGAATATATTGCCATTGCAAGCATCCTCAATAATAGTTGAATTCAGCTCATGCTTGAAGCAATTATGCTCGAAAGTGGTCCATGTTGATGGGTTGGCTGCACTCGAAAAACGGATTGTCGTAGGTTTGTGTCGTTTGGAGATGTTATTCCTCCGGTCCTTTTCACAGTAATGGTCCATCTAGTGGTTCATTTAGTTGAAGAAGTTAGACTAGGAGGACCAGTCTATTACCGTTGGATGTATCCTATAGAAAGGTATGATTACAATCAGTTACTCTGTTATGCAATCATTGACATTGATTGTTACTGATTATACTCTTCGTCATATTCAGATTTCTTGGCAAGTTAAAATCTTTTGTGCGAAATCGATCCCAACCTGAAGGTTCAGTTGCTGAAGTTTGGGTTTCCGATGAGATCTTTACTTTCACATCCTTGTATTATGAAGCTTGGATTGAAACTCGATTCAACCGTGGTTCTCGACTCCATGAACAGGTCGAAGATGAAACACTTAACATGTGTATGTTCCCTTCCATTGGGCGTCATGTCGGTGGTGAACACCCATTCAAGTTATCAGATACAGAGTGGCTACAAACACACTGACATGTTCTTATAGGTGCCACTGAAGTTGGGCCATTTCTTCAGTAAGTACAAAACTCAATTTTATGAAATCTTGACGTGTCTAATATCTTCTTTTAATTTCAAACTTTGGTGTTAATGTGTACTACAGTTATGAAACTCACAGTTTCACAAGTTCTGTGGACAATCGACCTCATACAAGCGAACTAGCTTATTATGGCAAATTAGAAGACATAGTTGAGTTGAATTACTATGGCGAATTTTGTGTGGTATTATTCAAGTGCAAATGAGCTAATACACACAATCCTAGGTATGTGAAGAAAGATAAGTTGGGGGTTCGCACTGCTTAATTTCTCACACTTGCTTTATACTGGAAGTTGTTTAGACGACGAGCCATATATTGAAGCAAAGGATGTTCGAATAGTCTACTATGTCGAAGATAAAGTGGAGAAGGGATGGTGTATTCCTGTACATATCAAACCCCGAGAAGTGTATGACATGGGCGATCAAGAAGGGAGCTTCGTTCATGAGTCTGAAATGCTTGAGAATCTAGAGTTTTCGGATTTTGATAATGCCACTATTGTACCCCTAACTAGGCCTGGAATTGCAGAGTTTGATGATTAGTTAGGGTTTGTTAATTACATACCGAGTCCATACATATGACAAGGTTATTGATCTCCAAACAATGATTGCATGTTTGACATAACCCGATTTGTTTTTGTTATGCAGACATGTGGCTTCTGAACGTAGAGATAAGTGGGAGGTTGATCTAGTTGATCCTGCTGGAGTTAAGACTCTAGGTGAGGTCTCCGCTAGCCAGCTTTTGAGCCGCCTTCGAGATGGTAAGAAGGTTGTCATCCCTTTTAGCATCCTAGGACCCGAGGGTATTGGCCAGCTTCTCTGTTGGGCGGGTTCTTAGTCGCGCTGGCTAAGGACCACAACTACATTCCGATTAACTACGAGTCGTGGGATAAAGTAACAGATCAAGAGAAGCAGGACTTGATGGAGATACGACTCTAGGTGAGGTCTCTGCTAGCCAGCTTTTGAGCCGCCTTCGAGATGGTAAGAAGGCTGTCATCCCTTTTAGCATCCTAGGACCCGAGGGTATTGGCCAGCTTCTCTGTTGGGCGGGTTCTTAGTCGCGCTGGCTAAGGACCACAACTACATTCCGATTAACTACGAGTCATGGGATAAAGTAACAGATCAAGAGAAGCAGGACTTGATGGAGATCGTATGGGTAAGTGATAAACTCTGAAATTGTTAACTTTTGGTCAATTAGTTTGAGTTGAATACTATTAATGAATTCATACTGAATTTGATGCAGTGATGTATCGTGATTGAGCCGCTAGAGATGCAATCAAGGGCCTCTACTTACATCTTGTCAGATATTAACAAGAAGTGGTGGGACTTCAAAACCAAATTGTGGACCGGACATGCGGTTAACACGCTTAAGGCAAGGATGAGGAAGGAGGAAGCCGCTGGCGAGGATTTCAATATGGCTGAGTTTGTGGTGCCCACGAGGGTGTGGGCACTAGAGCACAAGCCGTCCAGGATCCCTCCGACTATGTGGGCACAGTTTGTGGATCTGAGACTGAGGCCGGATATGGTGGTAAGTAGAGTTGAAATTGGAAATGAGTTAAAAGTATTTTATGACTTTGATTCTGTTTTAATACTGATATGGATTGATTGTTCACTTTGTACGAGTTGGCTCGCAAGAACTCTGCCGCTAAGAGGAGCCATAAGTCACCCCACACTGGAGGTTCGAAGAAGCTGTGAGTTAGAGGGTTTCAGTTGGTAATAATCCAGAATTAATTGCTTGTTATTTATGTCTTTATGTTTATAGAAAGTTTACTAAACATATTTAGTTAGTGCACAAGTAGGAAAAAGAACAGGGGAGAGTGCCATCTAGAGGTGAGTTGTATGCTATCACTCACACGAGGAAAGATGACACTTACACCGATCCTAAAGAGGTAAGTCCTCTTTCATCTATCTGAAGTGGTTTGTATCTAATCAGATTAGGGTTTTGAATTTTTTCTTTTTATTCAATGTGCAGCCTGAAATTCTGGAGCACACCCGTGATCCCTCCGTCCCAATAGAGCCTTCAGCGAATGATGCACTAGGGCTTGTCTATTCGAAAGAGCATAATGGTCGGGTTCGCGGGCTCGGATTTGGTGTCACCCCCTCTATGGTATATATTGTGGTATATACTTGGAAATTGTTTTAAGCTAACATTTAAATAGTAATTTTATGTTTTTTTTTACATTCCATGTAGGTCAATATGAGTAGGAAGCGCGGTGGAGCCAGCCAGAGTAGTAGTTCAGCTACTACTACTCACGTCTTCGGTCATTGTCCTGCTGAGGATCGCATGAGCTGAAGGCTGAGGTTCAGCGCCTGAGCGGGCTGGAGGCTGAGGTTCTGCGCCTCAGCCAATTGGTTGCAGATGGAGGTTCATCATCCACGAGGACGGGGAAGGGGAAAGAGAAGATGACACCAGATGATCATGCAGACGAGGATGAGGGTGAGTATGACACCGATGATGAGGAGGATGAGTAGATAGGGCTAGACACGTAGATTTGGATGTGTTGCTTATTTAGTTGTGGATGGATATTATTTAGATATGTTGGATGGATATTATTTAGATATGTTGGATGTTATTTCAATATGTTGGATGTTATTTCGATATATTAGTTGTTTTAGTAAAATGTGCTATGATTTTCTGTGTGATGGTTTTAGTGAAAATGGAATAGCGAAAATGTTCTTTGTATGTAGGAAAATGTATTCAGGTTTTGGCACTAGAAGAGTATGAGAATGATAAGGAACCAGAAAATTTGGGGACCTGTAATTTGCAATTGGCGTCGGTCGATAACAAATCGCGTCGGTCAAAACCGACGCTAAATGGACGCGTAATTTGGCGTCAGTCTTTCATTTAGCGTCGGTTGTAAAAGCGACCGACGCTAAATACCCTAAACCCACCCAACCAACTAACCGACCAGTGGGTGGCTGGATTATATTTCGACCGACGCTAACATTTAGCGTCATTGTTATTGGCATCGGTCACATTGATCGACGCAATGTGGATTTAGCATCAGTTGCAACCGACGCGATAAACCCGGTCTGACCGACGCTAAATGACCATTTTTTTTGTAGTGCGACCAGCCACCATCGCCGATGACTTTTCCGGCGAAGGCATGTTAACTAGTTAACACCTTTTTTTGATGTTAACTAGTTAACAGTGTTTTTAACTGATAACTAGTTATTATGATTTTTAAACTGATAATTAGTTAACAACGTTTTTTTGTTGATAACTTGTTAACAGATTTTAACCTGATAACTAGTTAATGAATAATCATATAATCAAAGTTTTAACGAGATTTTTTGTTAACAGGTTATCTAACTAGTCATGTTATTTTTTGTTGTTAACTAGTTAACAGTGTTTTTAACTGATAGCTAGTTAACATTTTATCAGTAGATAACTAGTTAACTGAACTAGTTAACATGTTATTTTACTATTTAACATGATATTTTGTTAACAGGTTATTTTAACTAGTTTACAAGATTTTTAGTTGATAACTAGTTATCAAATTTAGTTAACTAGATAACTTATCGAGTTGACTAGTTAACATCATGACTAAGATAACTAGTTAACACTTTTAAGATGATAACTAGTTAACCAATCGAGTTAACTAGTTATCCAATCGTGTTAACTAGTTATCTAATCAAGTTAATTAGTTAACTAATCAAATTAGCTAGTTATCACATTGTTAACTAATCATTTAACTATTACTATGGTTTTCAAACTATAAACAACATAAACAATAGTGACTGAATTTGTAAATAACTACTAAATAATCTTCCATTTTTTGTAATTACAAATAAGTCACTGAACTTAAACATGTGACAGAAAAGTCACTCTTCTTCAACCTTCAAAATCTTTCGATGGTGCTGCTCCTCCGGCCGACGTCCTGATCCTCCGTCCACCGTCGCATATGCTCTGTCCACCTGTAATCCTTGGTTTCAAACTAGCAGTAGAAGGGCCGATGCTTGAAGCTGAAGAAATGGAAGAAGGGGAAGAATTTGCAGCAGCAGCAGCAACTGCCTGGTAAAATTGTCGGAGTTATGCAAAATGGTTGAAGAAATAGTAGAAATGCAGTCAGTTTCCGACTCCATTGGATCCTCAATGGGAGGATGAAAAGAGTAGGTAGTAGCAAGTTGAGAACCTCGCTTGAGCTTCATCAACGTAGCCTCTGCACATTAACCCGAAGAAAATCAAACAAATTAAAACTCCGATAAGACCTAAAATTGGGGAAAAAACACAGACACGGAATTGGGCGTTTCAAGAATTTAAGATTCAAATGTTGACGAGTGGTGGTTTACCGTAGACGGAGAGAAATCATCTTTGAAGAGCTTGGAATGAGACCTCTCTAGTTCCAAGCTGGTCAAATTACCATGGTTTGCAATGAGGCGGTAAGCGTGGCCGAGGGTGAGAGTGTCCGTCGGCTGGAGAAGTTTAATCCTCGTCAGCCTGACCGGTCCGATGGCAGATGAAGGAGGAGGGAGAGGGCGGTGGTGTTGATCTGCAGTGGCAGCGGTAGGGTGGAGGAGGGTACAAGGTGGTGGAGAGGAGAAGAAGAAGGGAAAGTAGGGACGGTTGGGGAGATGAGATTTGTGCGGTGGTGATATGTTTGGGGGGAAGGGAAGGAGAGCTTAGGGTTAGGGTTAATACAATTTTTTGAAAACACCTCTAGTTTTTGGTAGGAACCGGTCCAACCTTGAAAGGGTTGGGTCCGGATCCTTTACCACTTAGTTGAACCGCTACAAAATACAAAAGTCCAGCTAAAAATAATTTGAATATCATATAGCTAATGACCCATAGTTCAAAAATTTAGAGCAAAAATTATGAACTGAGTAAAAGGAAAAGTGAATGACCCGTCAGTGAATTAAAGAAAAACGGAATCCTCGTCATTATAGTTTCAATTTGATAGAGGTCGTTAACATCGCTGTACTTTGTCGCCGTCGTAACCTTCCTCTGTCTAGTGACGATTTCCCTTTCTGAACTCCAAACAGAGTTCGGCCCCACCGCTCAATTCTATGGAGGGTAAGAGATTGGAAAAATCTTTGTTTTAATAAAAGGAAATTGGGGAAAATCGTCGCACTGCTTCAAGTTGCTGGAAAAAGGAGACGCGAAAACGAGGTGTGAATCGGAACCCATAGCCATCGTTGGTGTGGTTTGAAGTCGACGTGGTAGATGGAGGGAGAAAGGACGAGTTTCATGTGGAAGATGATGAAAAAAAAATTCAAGTTTGTCCCTATAACTATTAATCGTTAGATCTGGGATTTTTAATTTGAATGGTTGAGATTCATTGCATCGGATGCAGTAAATAATCTTTTAAATTTAATCGCTAATATACTAAAATTATTGGGAGGTCTAGAATTTTGAAAAATAATTTATTTTTATGAATGAATTTTTAAAAATGATGATATGTCAACTTTACCCAAACAAAACACATATAATGTAGAAACATCATCCCTCTCCCATTCAACAACCCAAAACACACATCAAAATCCTACACGCCATTGCCATGTATGAGTCCTTACCTGTTATTATTTTGGGTCATTTATTTTATGGGTTTTTTAGCTTTTGGATTTATTCGTTAATGCGATTACACCTTGATATTTATCTGTTTTTGTTTTGGGTGCTGTATTAAATTTAAACAAAATGAAAAAAGTCTTGCATGCTGACCTATGACCAGGATCACTTGGCCAACCTCGCATGGATTTGTTTTTGGATCTTTCCCAAAAGGCCTCATACTAGTGTAGTTGGTGGACTCATTTATGCAAGACAAACTTCTCATAATTTGCCGATGTGGTATTTGGGTTGTTATCCGACTCTTTTAGGAACTTTGGTGGAAGGGGATTTATGATGATGGTTTGATGTATTGAATCAGATCGATCGAAAATAAAAGTACAATTCTTAGAATTTTAGAAAAATATTGGATTGGCTTATGAACACAAGGAAATAGGCATATTTTGGTTGTTTTAGACTCGATGAAGGGTTGGATTGTGGTTGTGATTTCCATTGTACGATTATAATTGTCAATGATTTAGCATTTTTTTCATGAATAAAGGCAAAAATGATAGTGTGGCTGCAGGGATTCGAGCCCAGGTCATCACGGCCACAACGTGATATTCTTACCACTAAACTACAGCAACTTTGATGATAGCTTAGCATATTCCTTCAATATAAGTAATAATTATAAAATTTTATCTCAAATTCATAGTCATTTGATTTAAGGTACACAAATCTAGCCAAACTTAGCAATATGATTATAGCCTACCTACATACACTATCTAAGAAATTTGAATATTCCTCATATCAGTAACACCATCGAAGACATGCAAAATGACCCAAATAATTATATAAATAAGTTCTCGTCAGATGATATGGCATGAGGTTTAGCTTGTGGGAATGAAAGCCAGGCTTAAAGATGATGGAGAACCCTTCAAAGAAATCTAGGGGACAAGCAAGTCAGTCCCTCCTCGAGATGCAAAGTTATTAGTTATGTGGATGAGGATCTAGATAAAAGAGTGTTCGAAGAACGTTCAGACCTACAAAGGAAAGGAGAAACATAACTAGCAAAGGATGCACAGATGCAACCAGGAAGTTATAATAACATCGGCATGGAAATGGCAAGGATGGTAGGCCGATGATGTGGCATGGAATTTAACCTCTCGGAAGAGAAAGCAAGACTTAAAGATGATGGAGAACCTATCAAAGAAATTTAGGGGACAACCAAGTCAACCCCTCCCCGAGATGCAAAGTTATTAGTTTCATGAAGGAGGATATAGACAGAAAAGTGCACGAAGAACGTTCAAACCTACAAAGGCTGGTTTCTCCTCTTGCCTCCACACCCTTGCGTTTCTCTCCCTCCACAGACTCCAAAGAATGGCGGACATGGTCTCGGTCTCGCTTGCCGTTCGGGATTCAATGAATCTCGCCATCCACCCTGGTACCGATGTTTGGCCAGCCATGCACGTAGTCACAGCGTGAGTCAAGCCCACTTTTTCATAAGATTGCTTGGCGTAATCGTACTCAAGGAACAAGTGCCAACCCGACTCTCGATGGTGCCCACAGATCCCACACTCCTCCGGAACATCGATGTTTCTATTAATCAATATCTCCCTTAACGGCACAACGTCCCTAGCAACTCTCCACATCATAAGTTTCAGCCGAGGTGGTACCTGAACATTCCATAAGGCTTCTCAAGGGCCGTTCACTCGATGCTCAGCAAGTTGACTCAACTTTTCAACCCAAACCTTGTATCCAGAGCTAACTGTATACATTCCTTTCTTACATATTGCCAAATCACCTTGTCCAGTTCCTCAAAGTCATGCACGGGAAGTTTGATGATCTCGTCGACCACTTCTTGGGGGAATAATTCTTCGAGCAACCCAATATTCCATTGCGGTAGCTCAGGAATGAAGAGTTCATGCACTTTGGTGGTTCCCATATCCTCCGGTACGGGTGAGGTTATAAATATTTCTACGTCACTATCGATCCACGGGTCGTTCCAAACTTGTATAGTTCGTCCATCTCCAATTTTCCACCTGTAGCCTTGCTGAATAATTTCACGAGCTTGCCAAACACCCTTCCACACTAGGCTCGGGTTGGCACAAAGTGCCACCGACATAAAATCCTCCTTAGGATAGTATTTAGCTTTGTAGATCCTTGACACAAGAGTGTGCGGGTTGGTAAGAAAATTCCAACCCTGCTTTGCAAGCAACGCCAAATTAAAACCGCGAAGACTCCGAAAACCCATACCTCCATGCTCCTTACCTACACAGAGTCGATCCCACTTCATCCAATTCATCCCTCTACTTCCATTCCCTTTCATACCCCACCAAAACAAGTTCATCATCCGTTCAAGCTCCATGGCCAGTGATGGTGGGATCAAAAAAACATTCATATAATAAATCGGAAGCGCTTGAGCCACTGTTTTGATCAGTACCTCTCGGCCCCCTTGGACAGTCGTATCCCCCTCCAACCTAATAGCCGCTGCCACAAGCGCTCCTAGATGAAAGCAAATGATTTTCTTTTATTAGCTCCGACCAACTCGGTCATGCCTAGGTACTTGTCCGTATCCAAGGCATTGTGGATTCCAAGAATCTCCTGTATTCCTTGCTTCAACATGGGGTGTGTGCTTTTAGTAAGCAAGACTCCAGACTTTTTATAATTTATTAGTTGTCCGGATGCGGTGGCATAAGTGTTGAAAACCCTTCTCATAGCCCGAGCTTCCTGAATTCCAACTTGGCAAAAAAATAAACTATCGTCAGCAAAAAGTAGATGAGAGATGGTACACCACCTGTACAAATCTTACTACCATGCAAGCCTCCCGCACGGATCTCTTTACGAATCAACGCCGATAAACCTTCGGCACACAAAATAAACAGAAAGGGAGACAACGGGCACCCCTGCCGTAAACCCCTCTAGGCTTTGAATTTTTCTGTGTACACACCGTTGACGTTGACAGAATATTCCACGGACGTCACACACGCCATCATTAGCTGCCTCCATCATTCATTAAACCCAAATTTACGTAGTACACCTTCCAAATAGCTTCACTCCACTCTATCATAGGCTTTCGAGATGTCAATCTTGAGTGTTACACTTCCTGTTTTAATATTCGACCTCCTCGTCAAACTGTGTAACACCTCGAACGCGATCATCACATTGTCCATGATTGATCGTCCCTGGACGAATGCAAATTGTTCGACTTTGATCAAGCGTGGTATGATCTTCCTTAACCTGTTAGTTAACATCTTGGCCACCACACGGTATAGTACATTACAAAGGGACATAGGGCGTAAGTCTTTCATTGTACCTGGCGTCTCAACTTTGGGAAGTATGACGATATTCGTTTTATGAATCTCCTTCGGCATTCATCCTGTGTTCAGCCACCCAATGCACACCGTAGCAACCTCTTCCCCGAGTAAAGGCCAGAAGTGTTACTAGAAGCACAGGTTTTAGCCCATCCGGGCCCGGCGCCTTTTCTTTACCCATGCTGAAAATAGCAACTCGGACGTCTTCATTGGTAAACTGCATATTCAATTTTTCATTATCCTCTGCCGTCACCTTACTTTCTAGAACTTGAATGACCGGATCAATATTTCAGTTTGATGTATTGAATCAGATCGATCGAAATTAAAAGTGCAATTATTAGAATTTGAGAAAAATATTGGATTGGCTTATAAACATAAGGAAATAGGTATATTTTGGTTGTTTTAGACTCGATGAAGGTTTGGATTGTGGTTGCGATTTCCATTGTACGGTTATATTTGCCTATGATTTAGCATTTTTTTCATGAATAAAGGCAAAAATGATAGTGTGGATGCTAGAATTCGAGCCCAGGTCATCACGAACACAACATGATATTCTTACTACTAAACTACAACCACTTTGATGATAGCTTAGCATATTCCTTCAATATAAGTAATAATTATAAAATTTTATCTCAAATTCATAGTCATTTGATTTAAGGTACACTAATCTAGCCAAACTTAGCAATATGATTATAGCCTACCTACATACACTATCTAAGAAATTTGAATATTCCTCATATCAGTAACACCATCCGAGACCTGCAAAATGACCCAAATAATTATATAAATAAGTTCTCGTCAGATGATATGGCATGAGGTTTAGCTTGTGGGAATGAAAGCCAGACTTAAAGATGATGGAGAACCCTTCAAAGAAATCTAGGGGACAAGCAAGTCAGTCCCTCCTCGAGATGCAAAGTTATTAGTTATGTGGATGAGGATCTAGACAGAAGTGTGTTCGAAGAACGTTCAAACCTACAAAGGAAAGGAGAAACATAACTAGCAAAGGATGCACAGATGCAACCAGGAAGTTATAATAACTTCGGCATGGAAATGGCAAGGATGGTAGGCCGATGATGTGGCATGGAATTTAACCTCTGGGAAGAGAAAGCAAGACTTAAAGATGATGGAGAACCTATCAAAGAAATTTAGGGGACAACCAAGTCAACCCCTCCTCGAGATACAAAGTTATTAGTTTCATGAAGGAGGATATAGACAGAAAAGTGCACGAAGAACGTTCAAACCTACAAAGGCTGGTTTCTCCTCTTGCCTCCACACCCTTGCGTTTCTCTCCCTCCACAGACTCCAAAGAATGGCGGACATGGTCTCGGTCTCGCTTGCCGTTCGGGATTCAATGAATCTCGCCATCCACCCTGGTACCGATGTTTGGCCAGCCATGCACGTAGTCACAACGTGAGTCAAGCCCACTTTTTCATAACATTGCTTGGCGTAATCGTACTCAAGGAACAAGTGCCAACCCGACTCTCGATGGTGCCCACGGATCCCACACTCCTCCGGAACGTCGATGTTTCTATTAATCAACATCTCCGTTAACGGCACAACGTCCCTAGCAACTCTCCACATCATAAGTTTCAGCCGAGGTGGTACCTGAACATTCCATAAGGCTTCTCAAGGGCCGTTCACTCGATGCTCAGCAAGTTGACTCAACTTTTCAACCCAAACCTTGTATCCAGAGCTAACTGTATACATTTCTTTCTTACCATATTGCCAAATCACCTTGTCCGGTTCCTCAAAGTCATGCACGGGAAGTTTGATGATCTCGTCGACCACTTCTTGGGGGAATAATTCTTCGAGCAACCCAATATTCCATTGCGGTAGCTCAGGAATGAAGAGTTCATGCACTTTGGTGGTTCCCATATCCTCCGGTACGGGTGAGGTTATAAATCTTTCTACGTCACTATCGATCCACGGGTCGTTCCAAACTTGTATAGTTCGTCCATCTCCAATTTTCCACCTGTAGCCTTGCTGAATAATTTCACGAGCTTGCCAAACACCCTTCCACACTAGGCTCGGGTTGGCACGAAAGTGCCACCGACATAAAATCCTCCTTAGGATAGTATTTAGCTTTGTAGATCCTTGACACAAGAGTGTGCGGGTTCGTAAGAAAATTCCAACCCTGCTTTGCAAGCAACGCCAAATTAAAACCGCGAAGACTCCGAAAACCCATACCTCCATGCTCCTTACCTACACAGAGTCGATCCCACTTCATCCAATTCATCCCTCTACTTCCATTCCCTTTCATACCCCACCAAAACAAGTTCATCATCCGTTCAAGCTCCATGGCCAGTGATGGTGGGATCAAAAAAACATTCATATAATAAATCGGAAGCGCTTGAGCCACTGTTTTGATCAGTACCTCTCGGCCCCCCTTGGACAGTCGTATCCCCCTCCAACCTAATAGCCGCTGCCACAAGCGCTCCTAGATGAAAGCAAATGATTTTCTTTTATTAGCTCCGACCAACTCGGTCATGCCTAGGTACTTGTCCGTATCCAAGGCATTGTGGATTCCAAGAATCTCCTGTATTCCTTACGTCAACATGGGGTGTGTGCTTTTAGTAAGCAATAGTCCAGACTTGTTATAATTTATTAGTTGTCCGGATGCGGTGGCATAAGTGTTGAAAACCCTCCTCATAGCCCGAGCTTCCTGAATTCCAACTTGGCAAAAAAATAAACTATCGTCAGCAAAAAGTAGATGAGAGATGGTACACCACCTGTACAAATCTTACTACCATGCAAGCCTCCCGCACGGATCTCTTTACGAATCAACGCCGATAAACCTTCGGCACACAAAATAAACAAAAGGGAGACAACGGGCACCCCTGCCGTAAACCCCTCTAGGCTTTGAATTTTTCTGTGTACACACCGTTGACGTTGACAGAATATTCCACGGACGTCACACACGCCATCATTAGCTGCCTCCATCGTTCATTAAACCCAAATTTACGTAGTACACCTTCCAAATAGCTTCACTCCACTCTATCATAGGCTTTCGAGATGTCAATCTTGAGTGTTACACTTCCTGTTTTAATATTCGACCTCCTCGTCAAACTGTGTAACACCTCGAACGCGATCATCACATTGTCCATGATTGATCGTCCCTAGACGAATGCAAATTGTTCGACTTTGATCAAGCGTGGTATGATCTTCCTTAACCTGTTAGTTAACATCTTGGCCACCACACGGTATAGTACATTACAAAGGGACATAGGGCGTAAGTCTTTCATTGTACCTGGCGTCTGAACTTTGGGAAGTAGGACGATATTCGTTTTATGAATCTCCTTCGGCATTCATCCTGTGTTCAGCCACCCAATGCACAACGTAGCAACCTCTTCCCCGAGTAAAGGCCAGAAGTGTTACTAGAAGCACAGGTTTTAGCCCATCCGGGCCCGGCGCCTTTTCTTTACCCATGCTGAAAATAGCAACTCGGACGTCTTCATTGGTAAACTGCATATTCAATTTTTCATTATCCTCCACTGTCACCTTACTTTCTAGAACTTGAATGACCGGATCAATATTTCAGTTTGATGTATTGAATCAGATCGATCGAAATTAAAAGTGCAATTATTAGAATTTGAGAAAAATATTGGATTGGCTTATAAACATAAGGAAATAGGCATATTTTGGTTGTTTTAGACTCGATGAAGGTTTGGATTGTGGTTGCGATTTCCATTGTACGGTTATATTTGCCTATGATTTAGCATTTTTTTCATGAATAAAGGCAAAAATGATAGTGTGGCTGTTGGGATTCGAGCCCAAGTCATCACGGCCACAACGTAATATTCTTACCACTAAACTACAACCACTTTGATGATAGCTTAGCATATTCCTTCAATATAAGTAATAATTATAAAATTTTATCTCAAATTCATAGTCATTTGATTTAAGGTACACTAATCTAGCCAAACTTAGCAATATGATTAAAGCCTACCTATATACACTATCTAAGAAATTTGAATATTCCTCATATCACTAACACTATCCTAGATCTGCAAAATGACCCAAATAATTATATAAGTTCTCGTCAGATGATATGGCATGAAGTTTAGCTTATGGGAATGAAAGCCAAACTTAAAGATGATGGAGAACCCTTCAAAGAAATCTAGGGGACAAGCAAGTCAGTCCCTCCTCGAGATGCAAAGTTATTAGTTCTGTGAAGGAGGATCTAGACAGAAGAGTGCTCGAAGAACGTTCAGACCAACAAAGGAAAGGAGAAACATAACTAGCAAAGGATGCACAGATGCAACCAGGAAGTTATAATAACTTCGGATGACAAGGATGGTAGGCCGATGATATAGCCTGCCATTTAACTTCTGGGAAGAGAAAGCAAGACTTAAAGATGATGGAGAACTTATCAAAGAAATTTAGGGGACAACCAAGTCAACCCCTCCTCGAGATGCAAAGTTATTAGTTTCTTGAAGGAGGATATAGACAGAAAAGTGTTCGAATAACGTTCAAACCTACAAAGGAAAGGAGAAACATAACTAAAAAAGGATACATGGATGTAACCAGAAAGTACTTATAATAACTTCAGATGACAAGGAAATGGCACGGAAGGTAGGCCGACTGGCACCGAACCACCAATGATTCTAAGGTGGAACTCCAGTCCCCTACAGTTGACTACTTCCACCACCTAATTTTCAAGAATTGTCCCTCCATTTTTCTGATGGAAACGAAACATAATCAAGAAATGATAGAAGTGTTGAGTAGGATGTTTAATTAGTTCATTTTTGCTTATTATGCTGACCCAGTGGGAACTAATGCAGGTTTTGCATTGTGGTATGATACATTCAACTTAATATATCGAGGTCAACAAAGAACTTTGTCGACGTGGAATTCCACGAGCAAGGTACTTTCTATGCGATTTTTGTTTATGGAACGCTTGTCTTGAATGAAATAGAAGGGGTTTTAATAAGATTAGAAGCTTTAGTAGACAGTTGCAACAACATTGGTGTGTAATTGGGGATTTTAACACAAGCCAAAGTCATGAGGAGAAAGAAGGGATGAACCCCTCGAACCCTATGGTTGTGAGGCGGTTTAATGATTTTATCTTCAATTACAACCTCATGGATATTGTAAGCGGGAGAGTTAGTTTCACTTAAATAAACAATAATACTCGTGGATGGATTGTGCCACAAAAGCTTGATAGGGCTATGTGTAATCATTAATGGACGGAAATGTCTCTGAAAGCAATGGTTATTAATAAGCAAATCATTGTGTCTGTTCACAGCCCCATCATCCTCTTGGCTAAACCAACTATGCATAGAGAAAGACAGAGATTTTTCTATGAAGTTGGTTGGCTTGAAGAAAATAGCTATGCACAAGTGATTAATGGAGGGTGGAAAATGGAAGAGAGTAGCATAGTTAACTTGTTGAATTGTTCGAGACTCCTCACATAATGGAAGAAAATTACTATCAGCCAGAATCGTGATTAGGTGTCTGAACTTATGGATAGACTATAGCTTGCAAATTGGCTACCAAGATGATGTTTCGAGAGGAGAGGAAGAGGTCGTGTCAAGAGAAATCATGAAGTTATGGTTGATTATATTGATGAGATTTATTGATCCCAACAAGCGAAAACAAATTGGTTGAATATCGAAGATATGAATACAATTTTTTTCATATGTCAACAGGTCAAAGAACAAGGAGAAATACTATCTCAAATATACAAAATCAACAAGGGGGTCTAGTTGGACAACGTAGGGGAAATTCGAGAACATATTTCCACCTTTTATAAGGAGTTGTTTACTACTCCGAAGACGGTTACTATTAAACATGACTGAATCAACAGCAAAGGAGAACTGCAGAGATGAAGAAAAGGAAGAAGAATGTTGAAGCTGTGGATCGAAGAAGGGAACAAGCTAGCTTCATTGCGTTTCATTTAAATGAATTCCGTCACAGCCTATTTACCATAGCCACGATGTCAGGCTTTTATTATTACAGTTATTTTGTTATCCAAACAATAAAAACGGAAACCCTACAGTTGGAATATAAATACTGAAATAGAAAGGAAGCAGAGCACATTTTTTGCTGCTGTCCTAATTTCTCTGCAGCTTTTCCTTCTTTTCTGCTATGGTATCAGAGCAGCTGACGATCGGCCACCAGCTCTGATTCGATGGATTCGCCGGGAGGAAATTCAAACACTCCCAGAGGAGACGGTACAGGCAACCCTTCTGGTTGTTGTTTTTGGCAACTTCAACAGCAACATCAACAATGAACAAGGAAGTCAAAACTCAGACACAAGTTTTGGTAATCCTTTCTACCTAAATCCGAATGAAAATCTAACACAATCGATCGTTAATATAGTGTGGATGGAAACAATTATCAAGTGTGGAATAGATCGGTGCGTTTTGCTCTCAAAACCAAGCACAAACTTGGATTTATAGACGGTACTATTCTGGTTCCTGCTGCTACTAGTGATAGGTATGTTTTCTGGGATGCATGTAACACGATGGTTCTCTGTTGGATCATCAATTCTTTTCACCCAGAGATTTGACGAAGTGTCATGAGTCATGAAGTAGCACAGGTGTTATGGGAAGAATTGAAGCAGAGGTTTGGCCAGGCTAATGCTCTCAAAATAGCTAACTTA
Organism: Linum lewisii; assembly: GCA_034768395.1. NCBI lineage: Eukaryota > Viridiplantae > Streptophyta > Magnoliopsida > Malpighiales > Linaceae > Linum > Linum lewisii. The sequence goes on along the minus strand of CM068298.1, from coordinate 12,718,626 downwards.
CAGGATGAGATTCATGCTTGCAAACATGGATCCATGACTGTTACTCAGTACTACACTTTGATCAAAGGACTATGGGAGGAGTACAGTCAATTCTTACCCATAGTGCCTTGCAACTGTGCTCCAGGAACAACGAACACCTGCCCTGCTGTTAAGGCTTTTCAAACCAAGCATGACACAGACTATTTGATCCGTTTTCTCAGAGGATTGAATGCTGAGTATGATGTGGTCAAAACTCAACTCCTTATGATGAAACCCCTAACTTCAGTCACATCTGCTTATGATGATGCTTTACAGCATGAAGAGAAATTGAGAGGAGGCATGGCAATTGGTCAAGAGTCAACTCAGCCAGTTGTCTTTGCTGTAGCTAAAGGATCTACACCAGGACTTGATAACATGAGTGTTCAAGCTGTATCCACTGATGCAGATGATAAGAAGTTGTTTTGCAGATACTGTAAGAAGGATACTCATGTTATTGAGGACTGCCGCCGTTTAAAATGGAAAAGGGAGCAAGAGCAGAAGCGTAAGGGGTCAAACACTCCATCTGGATACAATCGTTTTGCTGCATAAGTTACTCAGGATGGCCAAGACAACAAACCTGTAAGCAATGATAGTGTTGCTGCTACAGGCTCTATTGGTTTGACACCTGAAGAACTGCATCAATTGAAGTCTCTCCTTCAGTCTTCTGCTTCACCTATTCACAGGGCCTTCAGTGTGAGCCAAGACTCTCCAGTTCCACCTAATTATTCAGGTAAATACATTTTGTCATCATATAAGCATAAGGACTTGGCTGCAATCTGGATTTTAGATACTGGTGCCTCAGATCATATCTGTTGCACTTTTGAATGTTTTCTTAACCCTAAACCTGTCGTTGGTGTCTATGTTTATCTCCCAAATTCCTCTAGAGTGTCGGTCAGCCACATAGGATCTGTCCAACTACCTATTGGTATCACTCTTCATAATGTTTTGTTTGTTCCCAGTTTCGGGTTCAATCTTGTTTCTATAAGCAAGTTAACTCATGATCTCCATGTTTCCTTGCTTTTCAAATCCCATGTCTGTCAAATTCAGGACCTTACCAACAACAAGACGATTGGTTTGGCCACAGAGATTAGAGGTCTGTATCAGCTCAATGATCAGCCTCATTATTCCAAATCCACTTCTCATGTCGTAGCTACCACTACCTACAACTTTCAACCTCAGTAAATCAACCTGTGGCATTGGCGTTTAGGCCATGCTAGCAATGATAGAGTTAAATTACTTCAATCTTGTAATCCTATAATAGAGAGTGAGAAGGTTTTACATTGTCAAGTCTGTCACTTAGCCAAGCAGAAACGCCTTTCTTTCCCTGTAAGTGACAGCAATGCTGCTCACTCTTTTGATTTAATCCATGTTGACATTTGGGGACCACTAGCTACTGAATCTCATGACAAGTTTTCTTATTTCTTGACCATCGTTGATGATTTCTCTAGAGGTGTTTGGATATACCTCATGAAACATAAATTCGAGTACAGAGGTCACCTTGAATATTTCTGTCACATGGTTAAAAATCAATTTGATCAAACTGTTAAAGTTGTTCGAAGTGATCAAGGCAAAGAGTTCAGTATGACCAAATTCTTTAATGATCATGGCATCTTACACCAGATGTCCTGTGTTGAAACCCCTCAGCAAAATGCTAGAGTCGAAAGAAAACACCAACATATCTTAAACGTGGCCAGAGTTTTGCAGTTCCAAGCAAGCTTACCCTTACCCTTTTGGAGTGACTGTGTTCTTCATGCAGTTTACTTGATTAATCGAATGCCAACACCAGTTCTTCAAAACCATTCACCTTATGAGAAACTTCATGGTTCTTCTGCCATCTTAGACAACCTAAAGGTTTTTGGATGCCTATGATATGCTTCTACCCTCTCAGGTCATAGAACTAAGTTCCAAACCAGGGCCAGACAGTGTGTCTTCCTATGCCTTCCTTCTGGAATTAAAGGTTACAAAGTCATGGACCTTCATACCAATCAACACTTCATTTCACGTGATGTTATCTTTTATGAGTCCATTTTTCCTTTTAAGAATGTTTCCAGTTTAGCCTCACCACAGAGTCAGTTTACTCCTCCTATGATCCACCAAGAATCAGATCATAGGCTGTCTTCTGCAGAATTGAGTCAGTCCGTTAATCACTCAAGCCCTCCTCTAGGTTGTCCAGATGTCCCTAGTCCTTTGTGTTTTTCACAGGATGATTTGACTGATGATGAGGTGGAGATGGAGGCTGCCACTCCCACTGAGGCCCCGTATGATGGTGTTCCAGTTGATGCTTCAGTTGATGTTCAAGTTGATGTTCCTCGAAGGTCTACTAGGATGAGGCAGATTCCTGTTCACCTCAAGGATTATCACCTTGATTGCAATGTTGCCAGGCATTCTCTTGCATCTGTGGTATCTTATGATCATTTGTCAGCACGTTATAGAGATTATGCTTTGGTTGTTCTCACTGCTCAGGAACCAACCTCATATCTTGAGGCCACTAAAGAACTCTGCTGGAGGAAGGCTATGAAGGAGGAACTTTCTGCTTTGGATGCTAATCAAACTTGGGAAATCGTTCCTTTGCCTCCTGGTAAGAAACCTGTTGGTTGCAGATGGGTTTACAAAATCAAGTTGAGATCAGATGGCACTATTGAGAGGCACAAGGCCAGGCTGGTAGCCAAAGGTTTCACTCAGGTTTATGGTGTTGATTTTCTTGATACTTTTTCTCCTGTTGCTAAGATCAATTCTGTTAAGTCATTGTTAGTTGTTGCCTCTGTCAAGCACTAGCATCTTCAACAGATGGATGTGTCCAATGCTTTTCATCATGGTGAGCTTGAGGAGGAGGTTTATATGCAGCTTCCTCCTGGCTTGTCAGCACACCATGTCATGTGTTGTAAGCTCAAGAAATCTCTTTATGGCCTCAAACAGGCAAGTCGACAGTGGTTTGCCAAACTCACTCAGTCTTTACTGGATCATGGTTTTAGGCAGTCCAGTGCAGATTATTCTCTATTCATTAAGAGTGAAGGTGATCAACTGGTTGTCCTTTTAGTATATGTGGATGATATCATACTGGCAGGTGCATCCCTGGAAGAAATTAATATGGTTAAGTCTCATTTATAGTCCAGTTTCAAGATTAAAGATCTGGGTGATCTCAAGTTCTTCTTAGGCTTGGAAATTGCCAGATCACAATCAGGTATTGCAGTAAATCAACGAAAGTATTGTATTGAATTGTTAAATGAAGCAGGCTTCCTGGAATGCAAAAGCACGGGTTGGTTACATAAATGGTCACCGACTTTTGGCCAAATAACCCGGCACTCACCGTCCTTTAAAAAATTTCCCTTCCATTACTGAGCTTTGGCCAATTATCCTAGAGGTCACCACCGTCTACTGACATCCAATTTTCCATCCATCCGCATACGTGGCAATGCCATCTAAATTGCCACATCATCTAAATTGCCACATCAACTCCCTATCTACCCCAAACCAAACTCATACACCCAATTCAAAATCTCAACCGATTCTCAAACCAAACCTAATCCTTCACCATCCTCCTCCCTCTCAACTACATGGCGGATGCCGCCACCGTCACCACTTCACAGATCTCTGTTCAGACCTAGCACCGCCGGCACCATCATCCTTCATCACCTTTCGTAGGCTTCCTCAAACAGAGCAAGAATCCCTAATCCCTAATCGCTATCAACAGAGCAAGAATCAGAACTAATCCCTAATCGCTGGTTTCAGTCGATGGTGGAGAAGAAGAAGTGATCTGTTTGGGGATTTTGGAGGGAGGGACTGAATTGAAAGCTACGATTGTGATTGGAGGGTTGCAGATCGGAAAAAAATCCCAAATCGCTACCTTCCGTAGGCCGGAGCTGCACCAAATCCCTTATCGCTACCCAACAGAGCAAGAAAAGGTTATGTAATCTAGAGGCCTGGACCACTTCTTCCCTTTCTTCAGCCGCCATTATTGGTCTGCTACAGAGTCTCTTCAATGAAGATAGAGGACGAGGACTCGTCTTCATAACACCTCCTCCAACTCCCACCACCGCTGCCCCGTCGTCTCCTCCTCCGACGACCTCATCTACGAGAATGATTAGCTCCGGCGAGGGAAAGAGGAGAGAGAGAAGATCGGCAGATCTACTCTTCCTCTTCTCTCTCTCCTCTTTCCCTCGCTGGAGCTTCCCAGCCGGCGACGGCGGTGGAAGCGACAGCGCCGGCATCCAGGCGGTGGTAGGGAGTGAGGGGTGGCGGTGGAGTCTGGTGGTTGTGGTGGAGGAGAGGAGGAGGAAGAGGAAGAGGAAGGAAGAGAAAAGAGAAGGGAAGAGTAAAGAGTTTTTGGTTTGGTAATTGGGGTGGGTGTATGGGTTTGGGTTTGGGTTAGATGATGTGGCAATTTAGATGATGTGGCTGCTTAGATGGCATAGCCACGTATGCGGATGGATGGAAAATTGGATGTTCGTAGACGGTGGTGACCTCTAGGATAATTGCCAAAGTTCAGTAATGGAAGGGAAATTTTTTAAAGGATGGTGAGTACCGGGTTATTTGGCCAAAAGTCGGTCAAAAGCACTAAATCACCAATGGACCCTAATGTGAGGTTGAGTGCCAAGCAAGGGGATAAGTTAGAGAATCCTGGTCTATATAGACAGCTCGTTGGGAAGCTACATTATCTTACAATCACTAGGCCTCATATTGCGTTTGCTGTTCAGCAACTTAGTCAATATCAGTCTGAGCCATGTACTGGACATCTGCAAGCAGCTCACAAGATTCTTAGGTATCTTAAGTCCTCTCCTGGACAAGGACTGTTTTATAAATCAGACAATGAGTTGATATTGCAGGGGTTCTGTGACTCTGATTGGGCTACCTGCCCTGACACAAGACGATCAATTACTGGATATTGTACTTATTTGGGATCTAGTTTGGTGATCTGGAAATCTAAGAAGCAAACTATTGTTTCAAGATAATCCTCAGAAGCAGAATATAGAGCTCTAGCACACTTGGTGTGTGAAGTTCAATGGTTAACTGCTTTACTTGCTGACTTGGGTGTGAAGATAGTGACACAGTTAACATCTATTATGATAACAGATCGGCTATACACATTGCTGAGAATCCAGTTTTCCATGAAAGAACAAAGCACATTGAGATCGACTGCCATGTTACAAGAGAAAGGATCAAATCAGGACTTGTCAAGCTGCACCATGTTTCAACTGAAAAGCAATTGGCAGACTTATTCACTAAAGGTTTTCATCGTCGAAGGCTGCAGTTCTTGTTGAGCAAGTTGGGAGTTATTGACATACACTCTCCAACTTGTGGGAGGATATTAAACATGACTGAATCAACAGCAAATGAGAACTACAGAGATGAAGAAAAGGAAGAAGAATGATGAAGCTATGGATCGAAGAGGGAAACAAGCTAGCTGCGCTGCGTTTCATTTAAACGAATTCTGTCACAGCCTATTTACCATAGCCACGTGTCAGGCTTTTATTATTACAATTATTTTGTTATCCAAACAGTAAAAATGGAAACCCTGCAGTTGGAATATAAATACTGAAATAGAAAGGAAGCAGAGCACACTTTTTGCTGCTATCTTAATTTCTCTGCAGCTTTTCCTTCTTTTCTGCTAGTTACTGGTCTCTCATTCCTCAATGACTTCCCAATTGCGGTGAATGGAAATATGAATCTTGTATTGTCAAGGATGGTGACAGATTTGGAAACTAAGGTTGTCGTGTTCCAACTTGGACCTACCAAGGCTTCGGGGTCGGATGACTATCCGAAAAAGTTCTTTCAAACACACTGGGAATGTTGGGGGAGGTTTTATGAAAATAAATCAAAAAGTTCTTCATTTCAGCAAATTCTCTCTTATTTGGGATGACACAAAACGCTAATCCCTGAGAGTATTCACAATATCAGCCAATCAGTGTAAAAAACTTTAGTGAAAATATTATATCCAAAATCTTAGCCTCAAGGTTGGAATCTTACTTACCTTGTCTCCTCTCAAAACTCCAAGCGGCGTTTACGGGTAATCGGTCGATTCAGGATAATATTGTGGTGGTCCACGAAGTTGTGCAAAAGTTGCAGTTTCAAAAGAAATAAAAACAACATGATTTTCTCAAGGTGGATATTCTTAAAGCATATGAATGTATCACTGAGAGGGGTTTTTGTGAAGTCTGGTTGCGGTGGGTTGAGGAAATCATTAGCTAGGCCAGATTCTCAGTTTTGATCAATGCATAGCCTTCACCGAAGTTCACACCATCTCAAAGACAAAGACAAGGTGATCCTCCTTTACCCTTTCTCTTCATTATCATCTCTAATGTGTGATCCTTCATGATGCCTTTTCATTCACCACATTCTCTTCGTCGATGATATGATGGTTTTTGGAAGAACTTATCAACAGGAAGCTCAACTATTCAAAGTTATTCTTTAAAGGTATTGCTATGTTTATGGACAAGCTATAAATGAACACAAATCAACTACGTTATTCTCTCCAAATACTCCTAGTGATGTTAAAGATGTAGTTGTTGGAGTTATCAATGTTGGTCGGAATATCTGTCCTGACAAGTACTTGGGGTTACCGGGATCTACTACCACTAGGACACCCTTTAGTGTCCTCATATCAGGACACCTCTTAGAACCGTAGGATTATAAAATAGATCTAACGAACTAAATTAAAATGGACAAAATAGTCTTTTGAAACTAGTATATATAGTAACTAATATTAGGATTCACAAACCCTAATTACAATCAGCCAAAATAAATCTCCCTCCCAACCTTACCACAGCCGCCAGGCAACGCACGCTGCCACCGCCTTCCTCCAACCATGCAACTGCACGCCATCTCCAGCCTCCTCGCTACACGTCGTCGCCACCACCGCTGCCACACGCCTCGCCGTCGCTAGTGCTGCTGAAAATGTGTACGATGCCAAAGATAGAGGAGGTAGGTTTTGTTTTCTACTCCAAGGATTGTTCGATGACTTTTAAGTAGTTTCCGCAATCCAAGCGCCGACGATCTTTTTGCAGCTGCTGGGCAATGGTTAGTCCTTTACCATTTCTCGATTTCTTCTATTCTCTATTTCTTTACCCACACAGCAGCTGCGATTTCAGATCGAGATCTGGGTCGGGGTCAGAGTTCAGGTTTGGGATGCTGACCCAGTCGATCTACAAAGAGTTCGTGATGTCATCGACATTGGATGGGAAAGAAGGACATTCGGAGGTGAAGCTGGGGATCCAACACATGAACTACACGGAGACGCGACGATGTTCGTTGCACTGGCGGCAACAGTGGATCTGAACATAGGGAAGCTTGTTGGGTTTTACTTTTTTCCTAAGAAGCTAAGGCAAGGAATAAGCTTGTGACAAATGAGTTGAGTCATCCAATTTTTTGCCTTTTAGTTTGGAATGGGGTTGTCATTTTTTTATTTGAAAATAAAAGTAGTAATAGTTCGGATTTCTTCATCTTATGAGTGGTGTTAGGGGTGGCAAACGGGTGGGTCGGGGACGGGTTTTGTATATCTAATCACCGTCCGTTTACTTGGCAAGTTTTACCAGTACCCACCCGGCCAAGCCAATTGGGTACAATTTCGAAACCGTCCCCACCCAATCTCGGTGGGCGGGTTTACCGGGTAATTCCCGGTCAGCAATTCTAAGAACAAAACTCAAAAGGCTCAATCAAACCAAAAGTCGAAAACTGTAATTCTGAAACTCAAACAAACCAATAGCTCAATTTAATAACGTGTGCATTAAACAAATAATAAATAAAGAAGGTTCTGCAAATAAAACTGTAATTCGATTCATTGACTGTTGAATAAGGGCAAAGACTTTAAAAGTGTTGCATAAATGAAACCAATGAAACTAAAGAATATTTATATACTAATGAAACTATGCCGTTTTGACTAAATGGGTGCCCAGCGGGTGGGTACCGGGGACGGGTTGCCTATATCCGATGCCCACCCGCCACCCGCAATTAACGGGTTCCGGGTTTGCCCGGACCCGGAAAAAGCCCAAGCCGGTAGGATAAATTGAGCCCAACCCGGATGAATTTTGGGCGGGTACCCATTATCTTGGGTCAAACTGCCAAACCTAAGTGGTGTTCCCAATTTCTAATTAGGAACAAGGTTTAACTAATTTTCCAAACTAATTCAACTAATGTTCCAAACTAATTCTAAGGTTGTTTTTTTACAAGAAAATTGTTCCATATTGCTACTTATGGAACAAAAAATTGATACTATTGTTTCATTTTCAATTTATTCAAGGTTTTATATTCTTCTGTGTTGGGAATTGGAATTTTGTAGCACAATATAAAAAAATATGTACCGTCAGTAGCCAAATGCGTAAAAATGTCCAGAAATAGCACAATCTGACTGGCAGCCAGCGCTGCGCCAGCCAGATAGCGCTGCGCCACCCAGCCAGCGCAGCGTTGGCTGCCAAATAAAATTCAACCGGCTGCAGCGCTGCGCCATGTGGCAAAAGAGTCGTTACTATTTATCCGTTACTTAACGGTAATATTGAGCCTAGGCAGCGCTGCGCTGGCTGGGTGGCGCAGCGCTATCTAGAATCAATATTACCATTTTTTTTTGTATAAATACCCCCTACCCCCCATACCATCTTCACACCTCCTCTCCTCTCATACTTTCTGAAATACAATTCTCTCTAAGGTATTTTTGATAGTTTGTGTTTGGCATAAGTTTTTTGTTATTGTTATTGTACGCTAATGACGTCTTTTATTTGTAGGTTCATAGTAATTGTCCAGCGCGGAAATTTCGTTTGAAGAAGGCCTGAACCCTCCCTCAAAAGGTATCATGCTACAAATTATATCCAAATGAATTGTGTGATTTTATATGTACTTAACATTGCTTGTGAATATTAAATTGTAGATGGATTACATGTTTGGAGAGGTGCCGGTTGGGGTACGAAGTGGCAGTCCCGAGGACCCGTCGATTTTATGGGGTGATGCTGACCGACATCGAGCGGCGGGAATTTTTGAAGCTCAGGTTGGTACATTTGAAATGTTATTTATTTTTACAAGGTATTTATGTTTGAATGTTGCATTTATTTTAATAATATTCATAATTTAATTACTTATATTGTAATATTAGGATCAAATTTGAATATTAATAGTAGTAACGGATTTGAGCGAACATTAATTAGTATTAATTAGTATAATATTATATTGTACTATTAGGATCAAATACAAATTAGGAGCAAATTTGAATATTATATTGTAATATTAGGTTCAAATACAAATTAACTACTAGTTGACTACTAATATTAATTAGTAGCGAACATTATGTACCTTAAAAATTTACTAATAATAGTAATTAGTAACGAATATTAGTTCCGAATATTAGTAACGAATATTAGTTACGTTAAAAAAGTTAAAAAGTAACAAATAATAGTAATTATATTAAAAAAATTAAATAGAATTAGTAATTCACTACTAATGATAATTAGTAGTTAAATTTTAAACTTAGATTTAAATCACTAAAACTAATTGACTACTAATGGGGATTAAAAGTAGTAAATAGTAGTAACCTAAAAGATTACATATTGACTACTAATAGTGATTACTAATTATTTTTAAATGTTACTTATATTATAATACTAATTGATATAATTACAAATAATGTAAGTCCTAATTCATATTACTATATAGTAATAATTGAAATGTTACTTCAATTTGAAATGTTAGTTATGTATAAATGTTTGTTATATGTAAATGTTAGTTATATTTGAATGTTAATTATATTTGAATGTTAATTACATTTAAATGTTTAGGGTGCACTCAGAAATTGAGTACTAGTTATTAATTTTGTTACATCTTCTTCCCCCAACTATTAGGACCCACATATGACGCTTAATTGTCGCTTCTCTAAGAAGATCGTGAAGTACGATCCTAGGTTCGAGGCATACCTTGCCCCCATAGGTCTAGGTCAGTTGCGTGACTGCTTGGATTTTACCCCTGATTCTGAGCTGATCACCGCATTGGTCGAGAGATGGCGTCCCGAGACGAGCACTTTTCACTTGTACCACGGTGAGGCAACCATAACACTCGAGGACATGTACTTTCTCACTGGTCTGAGCATCGATGGTGTGCTTGTGGAGTCGCAGAGGCGCATTCCGAATGTGGATTCTGATCTGCAGATTTACGTTGAGCAGCTTCTGGGGAAGAAACCATCTACCGCTGACCTGTCTGCTGGCAGAGTGAAGATGTCGTGGTTGCGTAACCACTTTGGCACCATCAGGGATGACGCCGACCAGGAGACTATCGAGCAGCACTGTCGCGCATACATTCTGGACTTCTTCGGCAGCTGCATCTTTGCTGATCGGTCAGGATCACACGCCTCACTCTTCTTCCTTCCACTGCTCGAGGACATGAGCCAGATAGGCGAGTACGCTTGGGGGGCTGCCGCACTTTCATGGCTATATAGGGAGCTTGGCCGGTGTGCTTTCCGCATAGAGAGCAACCCGTCCCGCGACCACGTAGGTGACATTGGAGGTTGGATGGCACTGGTTCAGGCGTGGGCCCTGGAGAGATTTACGTCCATTGCGCGCCGAGTCCACAAGAGTCGACAGATTGCACCGACGCACTCCCCCATTCCACGTATGACTAGGTTCGGGCTACGACTTCTTCTTCCATTTTCATGGTTTATTCCATCTTATCAAGTTGTATGAATGACGTGGTTCATTCCGCAATTTTGTAGCTGGAAAGAATGGTATCACGCGAAGACCAGATACATCCTTGTTGGGGGGTACCGCCAGCTGTTTGACGATGGGACTCCATTCGTGGTATTGTATTCTAACAAGAAGATCGTGTTTTTTTCCCTTACAGTTTAGGTTTCGTAGTTGTCTAACTTTCCACTTTGTTTCATATAGTGGTGTCCCTACTCGGCGGACCGTGAGCATTACAGTCCAGGGACTTTCCCCATCCATCGCGTCGTCGCACCGCTTATCTGCTTCTTCAGCGCTATGTGGCATAGGCCTGATAGAGTGCTGCGTCAGTTTGGGATGGACCAGCTTGTCCCTACATGGGATCAGCCAGTAGGTGAGGTCATCAGTAACCTGGAGCTGACACAGCGTGGATGGCATCGTACTGATGTGGTAGCTAGATTTGCTGGATATCGAGACCTGTGGTCCACTCGTGTTGACCACATCGCCTCAGGCCCGTGGCTGCGGAGCGAGGAGAGGGAGTCCTATCACTTCCACGACGAGATCAACCAGTGGTATCATGGCATCACTAGACGTACAGTTTCTCGCCGAGGAGCCGTGGACCAGTCTTTGGTACGTAGGTTCTGTCATAATTATTACAACTACTTCTAGTTACATGTTTAACCATTCTAATTATGTGTTGTAGCTTGATGGCATGGAGAGGCTATACGTGACTACTGGCCAGTCACATATCACGCCTCAGGAGCAGCAGGAGATGCATGCTACACTGAGGTCAATGATGCATGCTTCAGGCATCCACTAACTGAATTCTGTCTTCCTTACATTATATAGAGGCGTGAGTCCATAAACAATTTCTTACTAACTCTTCCAAACTACTCGAAACCTACTACAACTCTCAATATCTTGTAACCATAGAAAATGAATTTTGCGTTTTGGCTCCGATGGATGGCGAAATAGTACACGGCCAACACGGTGGGGTGTGCTACAGCGGGGGGAAATTATGTCGCCTCAAAATGACGAGGCAACCTTCACTACAACAGGCATGTCCAGTGTTCTTGCGAAAGATGGGGGTAGGATCTTCGGCGGTGTTGCGGACTGTCATGTATCGATGTCCAGTTTTTGGGAATGACCAAATTGTGGCACACTACCCACTCATTCTTAATGACGTTACTGGGTTAGAGGTTATCTACAACATCATGGCAACCCAATCGGACTACCGAGTGGCAGAGCTATATTTTGAGTTCGACCACCGTGGGACGCCAGGCCAGGGAGACTCTATATTCATGGGCGATGGAGCGAGTGCCTGTTATAGTGGTGAGAGCAGTCAGAGCAATCACACACAATTACGTGGCGATAGCAGGCAAGAAAGTACGGTAGCGCACTTAGGAAATGAGATAGAAGGAGACTCATCAGAAAGCGACGTCAACTCGGAGCAGGACGCAGCACATGTCTCTGAGCCAGACATTGAAACTCAACCCTTTGTGAATGCGCAACCACCGAGAGAATACACCCCCCAAGCCATTTCACACATTTACCAGACGATATCGGTGACCTAATGACTACAAACAACAACGAGTACGGCGTTCATAATGTTTCACGGTGGCACATTGATGGGCCAGGGTTTGGGGTTGGGCAACAATTCGAAAGCAAGCTTGTGGCTCAAACTAGTCTGAAGCAATATGCACTCAGGAATAACCGCATGTTATGCACGACACGGTCTAGCAAATGGTTGCTTGAGCAACGATGTCATGGATATCAAAGCAATGGATGCCCGTGGAGGATAAGGCTAACTACAGATGAGAGCGATGTGTGGACGGTAAAACAATTCAATCCGGCCCATACGTGTTTGGGCAGTCAGAACAACATCAGTCCGACCCAGCTGGACGTTGATGTCATAGCCGATGCAGTCACGCCCTTTGTCCAGGCACGCCCCCATATTCGTATCAAACTTCTTCAGACAGAGATACATACTATGTACGGACGACAAATTTCGTACAAGAAGGCATGGAACGGCAAACAGCGCGCCATGGAGCGGATATATGGTAATTGGGAGGAATCATACAACGAGTTACCTACCCTAATGAAGGCAATACAAGATCGGAACTATGGGACGGAAGTTGAATTCGTCACGAAAGAATGGACAACGGTTGATGGAGATACAATCATCCAATTCGACTGTGTGTTTTGGAGTTTTGCCCCGTCCATTGAAGGTTTCAAACATTGTCCTCCTGTGCTCATCGTCGACGGTACCTTCATGACCGGAAAATACAAGCACACACTACTCATGGCTAGTTCGTTCGATGGTAATAAGAACATCTTCACTGTGGCTTTCGCAATCGTGGATGTTGAGAGCAAGGAGACTTGGGAATGGTTCTTTGATTGCATACAACGACGAGTGACACAGAGACGCGGAGTATGTGTCATATCCGACCGACATGTGGGCATCGTGAGTGCAATGGAGAAAATCCAATTTGGATGGCATTGGCGATGGTGCGCCAGACACTATGTAAGCAATTACAACAAAGCCGCCAAGAACCCAAAAATGAAAAACCGCCTTATGAATTTAGGTCAGTATCATGACACTCCACCAAGTACTTAACAATTTCAGCGTATATCATTTGTAATCCATTCTTTTTTACCTGCAGCTAAACGCCGGTCCTTCAGAAAGTTCACAAAGGGGGCAACAAGATTCGCAAGGGACGACCCCGTAAATAAAAAATGGGCGCTTGAAGATCAATTATATTGGTCAAGAGCCGTAGACGCTCAACACGACGGGGCACGATGGAACCAATTGACATCAAACATGGCGGAGAGCGTGAATGGGGCATTCAAGTCAATTCGGGCTCTCCCTGTTGCAGCTTTGGTGGAATCCACTTTCTACAGGCTGCAAACGTATTTTGAAGATCGACGAAAGAGGGTTCGAGAAGAACAGGCGGCCGGTGAAATCTGGACGAAGAAGTGTCTTAAGCGCCTGCAGAAAAGAGTGAATAAGGCCACTTCCCACACAGTGAGGCAATTCGATTACGATGCTGGGATATTCGAAATACAGACGGCGATAAATCGCAGCAACGGGAAGGGAAACAATAGGCAAGAAGTTCGCTTGGACTACGAGGAGGGGGACGGTCATTGCTCCTGCGGCAAGTTCCAACAGTGGAATATGCCTTGTTCACATGCTGTGGCTGCATGTAACGCCGCCAATCAAGATCCCTTATACTACGCCAACGACCATTACAGGCTCGAAACAGTAAAACAAATATACGGACGGAGTTTCCTCCCTATCGGCTCGAAAGATGACTGGGTGCCTCATGGAGGGCCTAAGTTGATGCCTGACCCAGGAAGGGTCAGGGAGATGGGGCGACCACGACATTCTCGCATACGCAACGAGATGGATTGGGTTGAAGATATTGAGCCTCACTGCAGTTACTGCCATCAAGAAGGGCACAATAGGAGGACGTGCCGACGTGCGAGGCGAAGCAGCAGAAATCCAAACCCTACAAGGAACGGTTAATTGCACTATGAAATGTTTTAGTATTATGGGTTTGGTAGTTTGTGTTTGGTAATCTGTATTTCAAATGTGTGGGTGTCAATTTCATGTTTCAGTTTCAATGTAACCTAATGTTTCGTAGTTGTACTATGAAGTTACTTTTATTAGTCAATCCTTCAACTGAGAAAGACTGCAACTATGTCATAACAACAAATGAAATTTGACAACACAATGAAGAAAGGCTGCAACTACAACCCAGTCATTTTATTAACTTTTATAATGACGCGAACAACGACAACAACAACAACGACGACAACAACAACAACAACAACAGCAACAACAACAACAGAAATAACAAACACACTAGGCCCAACATGGATGTCAATTGTAAGGACAAGGTCCGGGTGGTGGTGGGGGAGGCCCTTCCCTGAGCAACCTATTGATTGAAACGTGCAACCATGAAATTTCTTCCCTCAGTTCTCGAATAATGTTGTCCTTCTCCTCAACGATGTCATCCTTCTCCCTATTCGCTCGAACAAGTAGTTCGTCCTTCGCCCGAATGATTTGGTCCTTCTCCTTAATAGCAGCATCCACGGCCTCCCGCACCTCCAGTTTTTCATAATAACCACACCCCTTCTCCTACAGATCAGAAATCAAAGGTAGAGGGTTTTGATAACTAGGAAAATGAATAAAATTAAATTCGAACCCTTTTTTTTACCTCTCTCTCACGAGGGCAGCCAAAATAGCGTTCCAGATCACTCGGTCGAACGGATCTAGTCGCCCTTAATTCACACCAGCAGTTAACCACACTGGCCTCATAAACGAACAAGTCCTCCTCCACCGGCTTCTTCAACTTGTGCATTACCCTCTCAGTATCTGTCACTACAGAACAACAGTACACAAGATTAATTCGTTAAACGCAAAAATGAGATAAGTACAAAGCACCCAAACGAATTTCACTTACGCTTACTCTTCCGAGACCTAGAGCCAGAGTTGAAGAACGACATATTCTAAGCTTGGTGACGGCTGCCTACTTCAAATTCTAAGTTTAGGGCAAGGGAGGTGAGTGGTCCAAAACTGCATCATAGAGGGGGTATTCATACTGAAAATTGAGGCCTTAGGGTTTCTTCAGTCCCAGGCAGCGCTGCGCCACCTAGCCAGCGCATTGCTGGCTGGGTTTGAGGAAACCCTAACGGAGATTTGACGGTATCTAATCTGATTAGGCAGCCAGCGCTGCGCCTGCTGGGTAGCGCTGCGCCATGCGCCACCTAGCCAGCGCATTGCTGGCTGGGTTTGAGGAAACCCTAACGGAGATTTGACGGTATCTAATCTGATTAGGCAGCCAGCGCTGCGCCTGCTGGGTAGCGCTGCGCTGGCTGGGTGGCGCAGCGCTATCTGGCAGGCACATCGCTGGCTGCCAGTCAGATTGTGCTATTTCTGGACATTTTTACGCATTTGGCTACTGACGGTACATATTTTTTTATATTGTGCTACAAAATTCCAATTCCCTTCTGTGTTCCGATTTGGTAATAAGGAAAAAAATCGATTTTCAACAAGTTTCATTACTTTTAAAATGGATTATTGTTCCGAAACAATAAAAGAGGAACTGTTCCGAAATGATAAAAGATGAACTATTTTGAAACAATTACCCTTATATCAAATTTAAAAATATGCAATATGTCAAATAATGAAATTACCCTTATATCTATTTAATATTGACCTTAAGATCTATAAGATTTAATCTTATGACTCTAAGAGGTGTCCTCGTGTCCTAACGGTAGGAATTTCCGGGGTTACCAATGGAATGGGGGAATTCAAAGGTTACTACCTTTCATTTTAGGCAAAAAGCCCTCATACAGCACCAACTATTGCGTAATTACTCATTTATACACGACCTTTTTCGAAATACTCATTTAACACTATCTATTGGGACCTAAGTTTCATTTAGCATGCCGTTAATTTTTTCCGTGTTCCGTTTGTCTGACTTGGCAATTTAGTCTACATGGCATATAAATAGCTCACGTGTCATCTGATTTAACAAAAAATTGCCAGGTCACACCCCACCAATATTACACATCACACCTTCTCAATCCCTCCATTGCTCCATCTAATCTTCTCCGACCTCCACCTCTCCTCCTCCGACGTCTCAGTCGTCGCCGCAACCTCAGACCACCTAAATCTGCTATGGTTCCGGCTCTTCTAGATGAAGGAGCCGACGTTTCTCAATCTCCTAGGTCTCCTCGCTCCTTCGTTACAATTGAAGCTCCCACCCTCGCTCCCTCGCGACGTTTCTCAATATTTAATAATGAATTTGAGATCTAAAAGCAAGGGAAAAGAGAGAAAATGCGATTCGTTTTCGCAGAAAATCAAATCCCTTGTTGCTGCAACTGCAATTTCTCATCTGTCCCTACAGCTGCTCAGAGCTTCGTCCTGCCATTGCCTGTGACTAAAGAACGAATATTTGCTGAAATGGAAGACTTTGAAACTTCGAATAAGATGCATGGAAGCTGGAGAAATGGTCGGCCAAAGAGGAAACTTAGAAAATTAGGGGTTTGATGGTGATATCGAAGACCTATATATTCAACGAAAAAGAAACCCAGAAAATTAGGGGTTTGATGTTGATATCGAAGACCTATTCAGTGAAGAAGAAACCCAGAAAATTAGGGGTTTAATGCTGAAATGGTACGATGGTAACCAAAGAGAGATTCCATGGAGAAGAAGGAAAGATGTAGACCCAATTGAAGAAGAAGGTGGTGGTAAAAAGGAAAAAGAGAAGAGGGCTTATGGGGTTTGGGTTTCGGAGGAGATACATTGTTAGAGATCCTTCTCTGCCATTGTTGCCATGGTTGTTGACACCATTCAACATCATAGATGAGAAACAGAGAAAGTAACTCAGTTAGGTGAGAAACAGTTCAATATTTTGCACATAAGAACAATGGAGTTTCACAGCAGTGCTTTTCGCAGCTTAAGGCTCGATGACAGCTTTTAGGGAGGAAATGGAGAGATGATAATGAGAAAGTGGTGTCAGGTTGTGGGCAAGGAACTGGTATGGAAGCCGGGCAAAAGGGAGTTTGGAAGGCTGGGATCGGAATTGGGATAGGGGAGCTTATGGAAGCCGGGCAAAAGGGAGTTTGGAAGGCTAGGATCGGAATTGGGATAGGGGAGCTTGGGGATGGTTGTTCGGCCAGGAGAGGAGAGAGAGTCAGTGTTTTGGGCGAGTGTAGAAACACATGGCATTTTTTATCAATTAAGTAGAAGCCACGTCAGCTTGTTTGTACTGTCACTAACAGTGTTATGCCACATGTACAAACTAACAGAAAAAATTAACGGCATGCTAAATGAAACTTGGGTCCCAATAGATGGTGCTAAACGAGTATTTCGAAAAAAGTCGTGTATAAACGAGTAATTACACAATAGTTGGTGTTATACGAGGGCTTTTTGCCTTCATTTTATCACGAAACGGATGAATGATTGAGCACAATCATGGAAGAGTATACTACTTTCACATGCTGGCAGAGATATTCTTGTTAAGGTTGTTCTACATTCCATCCATGCTTTCATCTTCTCTTGCTTTCTCCTACCTAACAAGCAAACCTCTATATTGAGAAGAAAGAAAACTTCTATATAAGATGAATACTAGTGTGGAAAGGTTTTGGTGGGCTGGTCAACCTAACAAAAAGACTATTCATTTGGTAGGCAGCACATAAGATACAAATATACATAAATATACATTAACACATACAATGCTTCTTCAACCATCCAACTCCAACTTATCAAATGATGGTTATTACTTATTAATGGAGAATCGACTGAAAATATTAATAGTCTTAATGGTATAATTGGTTTTGACACATAGGATAGAACCTTTCTCACAAATTTCCACATCATCACTCAATTTTTAAATCTAAATTCAATTGTTTCTCTTTCTTTTCATTAAATGTTGAATGTAATTAAACACCATATGAATGAAATTTTAAGTAATTTGATGTTCAATTATATTATCTTAACATAACTATTATATGAAAAAATAATTTTAAATTATAATATTGTATAAAAAATTATTACATTTTTTTCTAAATACATAAATTTTATTAAAACACTTTCTTAATCACTTCAACAATAATCGTTCATTTTGGTATAGCTATATATGTATATTTATAAATCATGGACATGAAAAATAATAAACATAATATTTTGTAAATTTGAAAATTTGAATATAAATGATTATTCAGTAAAATGTAAATCAACTAGGTTAAATGATGATAATATGAATAAATAAGTATTAAATATTTGAATAGACACTTTGGAGGTATTAGTGGTGCATACTTTCCCAATTTAATTATTTAAATAAATCTATGATCTGTAATTATTCAATTGATAAATCATCATTAAAAAATTTCTTTTCTTTATATTATGTGTTTTGGGATTTTGGTCATGAATCAAGTTCGATCATGTTGCATATTAGTAAGAATTATTTTTGAAATTTATGAAAGAACTATATTTATAGAATTGGAGCATTCTGATTTCTGAAAAGTAGGGTCCACTAGATAACGAGTTAATAAGATTAACGAGTCAATTGAATTATCAATAGATTGGACGGTGATTATCATGTACTTAAATATATTGTTTACTTTTGGCATGGTTGTGGTTGGATATTGAGGAGTTACACAAGCTAATTAGTCTCGAGTTGAGTTGAGTTTAATAGGGGGCACGTTAGTCATGTCACATGTAATTTAAATTATGAATTCATCCTATTGCAAGTTTATAAGGGTTGATTGACCATAAATTTTAATCACCTTGAGTAAGATTTGAGTAAAAATGATGGATATATTTAAGAAAATTATATTAAAATTGTAGAAAATTAGAGTTAATAAATGTTAAGACACTTAATTGGGTTGAAGGCCTTGAGTAACCCGTAATACTTGGGGGAACATGCATAGTATCAATTTGGTTGTGTTTGATGTTCCAACCTATGATTTTGGTGACATGTGTATTGATTGCCTAAAGCGATCAATGGTGTCTGACAAAGGAAACAAGATGTGACTGGAAACATGTTGGAGATTTTCATGGCATTGCGACAAGAAGCTATGTGGTTTAAGACACGTATATGATTTTGAATATGGATATATGATTCTCATCCTACAATGATTTTTGGGTTCACGACACAGCTATGAATGTTTATTTAAATAGGTATATATTTATTTTCGATTAAATTTAAATAAGTATCTGTACCATTCCTCGCACCAAAATCTAATAGCTTCCAAAAAATAAAAACATTATATGACTACCATTGTTACATAAAGTCCCCGACCAACAGGTCGGGTTCAAAACTAGTGAGAATTATGGCAGTAGCTGAAGGAAAGCGTTAGATGCATAAACCAGAATCGCAGCGAAAATACGAATCAAACATCTAACAACCTAGATCAGCACGATATGCATATAAATCAATAACAAAAGGGGTATCGTAACTCACATTCTTGTAGCGTGATATTAGCTCAAAAACTAATACCTCACGTAGCTCCCGTAGCCTTTAGATCGATCCAGAGAGCTTCAAATGTAGCTCTTCTCCTTAGACCACGCTAGCTGGGATCCGGATCTTCCTCGCCAAAGCTTGCTAGAACTTCTGGTCGAAGAACGGCTTTTAGGGTTATGGCGGCTAGGGTTTTCTCCGAGAGAAAGTGTGTGTTAGGCTTAGGATTGACTGATACCCTAGCAGTCTTATTTATAGGATTAGGGTAGAAACCCTAATCCCTTCCTAACCCTAATGGGCCGCCAGCCCAGTAGTCCAAATCCACCATGGATTGGGCCTATTAAATGATCTGGTCCATACTATAGGCGTGTGACCTTGTAGGACCCGGTCCGATTAGCCGTGGCCCAAACCACTAATTAATATTGGTCTCTAGCAAGACATATTAATCCCTAACCGGCCCGAATTAATTCTATTAATCAGGTCGAACACTTAACTAGTTCCTATGCGGATTTGGACCGATGGACATAAATCCTTCAGTCTCCCACTTGGCGGAGGGACAAGTCCGCACGTTAAGATTTCCTGTGTCTCCTGGTCGACCATTTTGAGAACGTGATAACATGGAGCGGTTACTCACTTATAGCTCAAAATATTTCTACTTGTCACTGAGATTCTTGAACTGTTTTAAATAAACAAATGATTGTAACAACAATCCATTTGAGCATGGCCATGCATTTCTACAGTTCTCACTCTACAAGGGGCCCGGGTCACCGTATCCTGCCTTGCAGCAGGAGAGACATCTCCAGTCTTGTATCGATCACGCTCCCACTCAAATCATGACTACCCCGAAAACAGTGCCTTTATAACTCCCTTATTCAGATGAGCGTTTGACAGAATCAAAGGTGAGTCACTCATTGAATGAGGTCATACCATACTCATGTCGGAGGAATCCACTAGAAGTGTATAACTTTAGAAAGTCTTGGGTTACTTTCCAAAGCAGGTCATGTCCAGTATGCAACACTTATACATACACATGTATATGGCAAGACAACACTTTGTCTCTATAGTCCGTGAAACTCGCAACTATCACAACCATTATACAAACTAGTCCTTTATGGGAGTTCGTTTATGTTCAGTTTAACAACTCCAGACTAGGGACAAAACATAGCTTGAGAGGTTCAGTTCACTTATGGGGTTTCATGCATCAGCGACTTGTGGTGATGATCCCATTGAACGCTACTCAACTATTGAACATTTCATTTGATTCTAAGCCAAAATCAAATGAGAAGGAAACATATTTCCTTTTGTTGAAACAATAAGTCCAATGTCATACATCTCATGTAATAAACTCTATTACATAATGTATACATCAAATCTAAGCAAGGTCTTCCAAGACAATCTCCAATAACTTGTTCGAGTCCTTTTGCCAAGTTGTGCTACTTATGCCTAGCACCGCTTAGAGGCTTAGTCAACAGATCGACCAACTTGTCATCTGTTGAAGCTTTGCACAATTTGATCAAGTGTTTCTTCACATAGCCTTGAAGTAGAAATTACTTCATATCAATGTGGCTTGACCTAGCCTTTGGGGCTTGGTTCCTTCAAACGAGAAGTGGCTTCATTGTTGTCACAATGAAGACATACTTCCTTTTGGCGTGAAGGAAACACCTCAAGCTCTGTCAGAAACTTATTGATCCATATAGCTTACATTATCGCTTCTGCTGCAACAATGTACTATGATTTCGTAGAAGATTGGCCCACCAAAAACTATTTGGTACTCTTCTAGCATACTACTCCTTC
Organism: Linum lewisii; assembly: GCA_034768395.1. NCBI lineage: Eukaryota > Viridiplantae > Streptophyta > Magnoliopsida > Malpighiales > Linaceae > Linum > Linum lewisii. Next base: position 12,697,214 of record CM068298.1, on the reverse strand, counting down.
ATCACCATGAAGACATATCTAGATTATGACTACGTGTCATCACGATTAGTCAAATGGTTGGCATCATCATGCTATTTAATTGTCAACTCCTTTTCACCTCCAATCACTGGAGAATAATCCTAAGTCTTTAGTAAGATACTAAAAGATATTCTCGACACAATCTAATGAAAAATCACCTGGATTCGACTGGAATATGTTGCACAGGATGCAACATCTCTTCGAGTACATGTCATGACATACATGATGAGTTTATAGCCAAAACATGTGGAACACTCATCATATCTTCTTTTCAGCTTGTGTCTAAAGACACGATTCTTTGCTGAAATGTATGACGTGGTTCATAAGAAGGTATCTCCTCTTGGATTCCCTCATATCGAACCTATCAAGGACCTTATCAGTATAAGTCTCTTGACATAAACCAATGAGCTTCCCTGATCTATCTCTATAGATCTTAAAGCCCAATATGTACTCTACCTCACCCAGGTCTTTCATTGAAACACATTTCCAAATGACTAGTATATGTCATCTGCATACAAGACCAAAAGACTACATTGCTCCCACTGAATTTCTTATAGACACAAGTTTTCTCTATACATAAGATGAAGTCTATTTCCTTGACAGCTTTATCAAGTATGAGGTTTCGACTCCTTGATGCTTACTTAAGTCCATACATGGATCTCTCAAGTTTGCATATCTTCCCAAGATTTTAGGATCTTCAAAAGTTATTGGTTGTGTCATGTACACATCCTCTTCCAGAAATCCATTCAGGAAGACGGTTTTGATATCCAACTGCCATATTCATAATCATGAAATACAACAATCGATGGGATAATCCGAATGGATCAAATCATAGCCTCTTGCCAAGATCAGGAGTCTGAACTCGTCATTGCTCGATTGTAGGTTATTGGTTCTTGACTTTCAAGAAGCAAGATGTCTAAAGTTCCAGTCATAACGAAGATTACAAATCTTCTTAGATGGAATTCTAGTCCACTTAGACTAACGAATTTGGGTGAACAACAACAACTTGAGTATATCGTCCATCCTTTGGCGTTTCCTCTACATCTTCACTGTCTTGAACAATTTCTTATTCAATCGGGTTCTCAGATGTAATTGGATCAGTATCCATTTGTTGCTCATCATCTTGAGTCTTTTCAAGATGAATATTTCTCCCACTTGTTTTCTTGAAAATGAACTCATTTTTCAAGAAGACACCATCACGAGCAACAAACACTTTGTTCTCTTGAGGATTATAGGGGTAATATCCCTTCGTCTCTTTAGGATAACCTACAAATAGGCATTTTGTCTGATTTTGGTGCTAGTTTATCGAAAAGCATACGCTTGACATAAAGTTCGCGACCCCAAACTTTTTAGAAAAGATATCACTAGTACCATACTAGTCCATATGTGACATGGTGTCTTTTCAACAGACTTAGACGGAGTTCTATTCAGTGTAAGCGCAGTAGTTTCAAAATATTTGGAAGATTAGTGAAGCTCATCATAGATTGAATCATGTCTAACAAGGTTCAATTTCTCCTTTCCAACACGCCATTCAACCAACGGGCATTCCAAGAGGATGAGTTGTGAAATGATTTCATAACTCCTAAGATGATCCGAAAACTCTTGGCTAAGATATTCACCATCTCGGTCAAACCAAATGGCTTCTATCTTCCTACCAATTGGTTTTGTACTTCATTTTGGGATCTTTGAACATTTCAAAAGATTCAAACTTTCGATTCATTAAGTAGATGTACCCATACCTACTTAAGTCATCAGTAAGAGTGATGAAGTATCTAAACCCTCCACGAGTCATTGAACTCAAAAGGTCCACACACATCGGTATGTGTGAGGGCCAAAAGATCATTTGCTCTTTCACCTTGGCAGAAGAACGACGACTTAGTCATCTTTCGCATTAGGTAAAGCTTCGCATGTATCAAAATTCTCACAAGAAAATGAGAATGAAACACCAACTGTCTAAAGTTGTTTCATGCGTAGCAAACTAATGTGTCTAAATGGAAAAAGTTCGTGGATTATGAGTTTGTCTATTGCTTCTTGGTGTTATTGGAACTAAAACTCCCACTTGAATGCATGCCATCCTAGCATCATTGTTAATGCGAAGTTTTATTATACCACTAACTTCTTCCAAGTTACAAATATTATTCTGTCTGAAATCCATTTCATTTACGATCTCTTGCTCGTATAGTGCTTTGTGGGTATCACACCTCTCATTCCTTTGTTTAATAATTTAAACGCGGCTTTGAAGCACCATAACTCGAAGATGTCCAAAATTTGGTAAAATCACCATCTACGGATCGAGAAGCAAATTGCTTCTATCTCCTCACAATTGGTTTTGTATTCAATTTTGGGAGACATTTCAGTTTTTGATTTTAGTGATGTACCAAGATATTAATGTCATCAGTAAGAGTGATGAAGTATCTAAACCCTCCACGAGTCATTGAACTCAAAAGGTCCACACACATCGGTATGTGTGAGGGCCAAAAGATCATTTGCTCTTTCACCTTGGCAGAAGAACGACGACTTAGTCATCTTTTGCATTAGGTAAAGCTTCGCATGTATCAAAACTCTCACAAGAAAATGAGAATGAAACACCAACTGTCTAAAGTTGTTTCATGCGTAGCAAACTAATGTGTCTAAATGGAAAAAGTTCGTGGATTATGAGTTTGTCTATTGCTTCTTGGTGTTATTGGAACTAAAACTCCACTTGAATGCATGCCATCCTAGCATCATTGTTAATGCGAAGTTTTATTATACCACTAACTTCTTCCAAGTTACAAATATTATTCTGTCTGAAATCCATTTTCATTTACGATCTCTTGCTCGTATAGTGCTTTGTGGGTATCACACCTCTCATTCCTTTCTTTAATAATTTAAACGCGGCTACCCTTAGCACCATATCCGAAGTGGTTCACAAGAATGTGTATAAACCAGCCAACTACGGACGAGAAGCAATCATTGCTTCTAGTTCTCCTCCCACTTAATTCATGCAGTCATTGTATGAATTTTGGGAGAGATTTGGTCGTTTGGGGTACCAAGGATAGAGTATGCATTCAGTAAGAGTGATGAAGTATCTAAACCTCACGAGTCATTGAACTCAAAAGGTCCACACACATCGGTATGTGTGAGGGCCAAAAGATCATTTGCTCTTTCACCTTGGCAGAAGAACGACGACTTAGTCATCTTTTGCATTAGGTAAAGCTTCGCATGTATCAAAACTCTCACAAGAAAATGAGAATGAAACACCAACTGTCTAAAGTTGTTTCATGCGTAGCAAACTAATGTGTCTAAATGGAAAAAGTTCGTGGATTATGAGTTTGTCTATTGCTTCTTGGTGTTATTGGAACTAAAACTCTCACTTGAATGCATGCCATCCTAGCATCATTGTTAATGCGAAGTTTTATTATACCACTAACTTCTTCCAAGTTACAAATATTATTCTGTCTGAAATCCATTTTCATTTACGATCTCTTGCTCGTATAGTGCTTTGTGGGTATCACACCTCTCATTCCTTTCTTTAATAATTTAAACGCGGCTACCCTTAGCACCATATCCGAAGTGGTTCACAAGAATGTGTATAAACCAGCCAACTACGGACGAGAAGCAATCATTGCTTCTAGTTCTCCTCCCACTTAATTCATGCAGTCATTGTATGAATTTTGGGAGAGATTTGGTCGTTTGGGGTACCAAGGATAGAGTATGCATTCAGTAAGAGTGATGAAGTATCTAAACCTCCACGAGTCATTGAACTCAAAAGGTCCACACACATCGGTATGTGCGAGGGCCAAAAGATCATTTGCTCTTTCCACCTTGGCAGAAGAACGACGACCTAGTCATCTTTCGCATTAGGTTAAAGCTTCGCATGTAACAAAACTCTCACAAGAAAATGGAATGAAACACCAACTGTCTAAAGTTGTTTCATGCGTAGCAAACTAATGTGTCTAAATGGAAAAAGTTCGTGGATTATGAGTTTGTCTATTGCTTCTTGGTGTTATTGGAACTAAAACTCCCACTTGAATGCATGCCATCCTTGCATCATTGTCAATGCGAAGTTTTATTATTACCACTAACTTCTTCCAAGTTACAAATATTATTCTGTCTGAAATCCATTTTCATTTACGATCTCTTGCTCGTATAGTGCTTTGTGGGTATCACACCTCTCATTCCTTTGTTTAATAATTTAAACGCGGCTACCCTTAGCACCATATCCGAAGTGGTTCACAAGAATGTGTATAAACCAGCCAACTACGGACGAGAAGCAATCATTGCTTCTAGTTCTCCTCCCACTTAATTCATGCAGTCATTGTATGAATTTTGGGAGAGATTTGGTCTTTTGGGGTACCAAGGATAGAGTATGCATTCATAAAGTTCACTCCAAGTGGTTCTATGAATGACAACACGTGGCACATGGCAATCAACTATTGTCTTTTAAAATTCACTTATAGTCTTCTCTTCCTCATATGAGGTGACTATTTGAATTTTAAAATATGGATTTCAAGGACATTTCCTTAAGAACACTACTTTGTTCTATGTGTGGTGAGGGCTTCAAAAGCCTTTAGCATTCACAATGCTTTGAACTTCTCTTTCATAAGGATAAATTCATTTGGTGATAGGATAAACGAGTTGACTAACCATAATTCTACAAAAATAAAGTGCAAAAACTATTATTGTTTCAAATATACATATCTCAATAATTTTCTCTAAAATTAAGAGCATATGTGTACTTCATTCACACAAAAGTGTGTCCCCTTGAATGAAATACTTCCCAAGATCCTAAATCCATCAAAAAGTTAGCCGTACTTTGGCACTGCCACTAAATTTTTGTAATTTAGCACTACAACATAAAGGGCTGAAATTTGCGGATAGACTATTGGTGGTTGCAGAACCGCCAATATATAATTTTAACAGTGGCGGTTGTAATATGGCGGTTTAAACCTCCAGTGTTGAAAAATAACAACATTGGCGGTTTAAACCGCCATAATGCAACCTCCATTATTGTTTATATATATATACAGGCGTATTCTAAACCCTAATCACAATCTTATGACAGACTCTTCTTTCCCTCTCTCATCCTTCTCCGCCGCTTTCGGCGGTATCAATTCTAAACCCTAATCACAAACAATGCTAAACTTTGAAGAACAAGGAGAAGAGTCAAGACGGTGATGCAGCCGTCTTCAACTTTGAAGAAGATGATGTCGGTAGAATCCCTTCTTTCCTCCGCCTTTAACTTTGAAGAACAAGCGGCGTTCTCCAAGACGACTTGAGGAAGGCAGCAACCACGCTCAACCTTGGCGGCCACGGCGCTTTTGATACAAGCATTCAAGGTTCTTGATAGTTTGTTGGGCATCCATGCTTCTGAGTTTGAGTTTTCTTTGAAATTGTAATTTGTACGCATACTTTGAGCATTATATCATCAATTCATCATGTGTTTGTTTGAGTTCTATTTTTCATCGCTCTTAATCGACCGCTTTTGCTTCCGTCGTTACTCTCCAATTTCCCCAATCTTGATTCGATTTCTTGATATGTTTTCGTAAAACATGAACCCTAGAGCGGCAATGTCGATGATTACAGTGTGGTACAAGTTCGTGAGAGCTAGAGATTTCCACAAGATTTGAATGTTGTGTGGGAACGTCTGTTGTGTGGGAAATTAGAACCGTCGTCGATATGAAATCAGAACGTCTGTTGTGTGGGAACGGCACTGACGATTTTTTTTTTTTGAAAAGTTATAACCAATAGTGGCGATTTTAACCGCCACTATATATTATTTGTGTCGGACGGTTTTGTGGCGGTTCCGCCTTCCAACAGTGGCGGTTGTGCAACCGCCACTATATATTCAACAGTGGCGGTTATAACCTCCACTGTTGAGGAAAAAAACCGCCACAAATTGGCCGTTTTGTTGTAGTGTAGGTAGACCAACCCATTGGTCAATCACAAACCTTTTGTGACTCTTGGTTGATTATGTGACAATCACAAAATCGACTATGCTTCGAACCAAAACTTTGTCTTTTGTATTCGTTGAGTACGACCAAAAACGAACTTATGGACCCCTAAGATCCACCCTTGCTATCCAGTGCAATAATAGGTCCATAGTCTACTTTGGCAGAAAAGGGCCTAGTTCTTGTAAAGGCATCACAGGTCTCGTTATGGTAAAGCATTGCCTCAATTTTACTTTGGGGACATTTTAGGTGATGTGTTTTTATCTACGTTTGCTAGTGAACTAATCGCGCAAGAGATATACACAACAACCTAAAATATGGTTCTAAGCATTCAGACATTTAACGCTTGTAGGTGATCGGATCTTGGCCCCCTTTAATCTTGGAAAAAATGCTTCATGTTCATCATCGAAGGATCTCCTATCCTTGAGTCTTTGACTAGCGTCCATCCCTCCTTTGTTGTAATTACATAGCTTTGTAAACTAATTACAAGATTCCTAATCTATCTTATTAATTTACAAATAATAAAATTTACAACAAAATAAACGGTACGCAGACCGTATTTCCCAAAATAAAATAAATAAACTTTAAATTGGGTGGGGCCTTTTATCCAATCACCAAGAACCTGCACGCTTTGCCACAAAACGCACAATATATACAATAACACATGTATATAACATTCATTCATTCACTACCGCATGAGTGAATGACCTTAAATCTAGCATGTTTGATAGATTTAACCATAATTAACCAATTTTAATTAAGGTGGTAATTAATTATGAATAAAATAATTTTATTCTAATTAAACCCTAATAATGAACTCATTTATTACAATTTCTTCAACGATAAAATTCATTCAATTATAGGGATTATCGTTAATATTTAAAAGTTTCATGGATATAGATTTCAAAACTTGCCCATAAAATCCATCAATTAAAACTCCCACTCAAATTAATAACTCATTATTAAAAGTAAATAGGAAATTAATTATGAATTTAAATATTTCCAATACTTAATCAAACCTATGATTAAAATTGAAAATTACCCAAAATCGGTTCGAAAACAGATTCCGTTTGATGACTAAAAGATTTGGTCAAACCAAAATAAAAACTAGTCAAAACCAAGTCAAAACCAAGTCAAACCTGGTCAAACAGAAAATTAAAAAAAAAAACTTTTTTTTAATTTCGAAACAAAGTCTGGTTGGACCAACTGATTTGACCCAGACCGATCAAACCGGTCTAGTCGAACCAATCTGCCTAACCAGTGGGTGAATTCAGGCTGGATCCAACCAGCACATTGGGCGGAGCCCAGAAATCAGTCGAGGGCTGCAAACTGGACTATCCAGATGGGCCTAAAACATGTGGGTGGGCTGTCTTAATTAAACAGAAATAATGGGCTTAAGCCTTAAATAGAGAATTGCTGTAAGCCCAATTTTTATATAAAATAAATAATTAAATAATTATCAGTTTGGCAGTGTGGATAAAAACAAAAAACAAAAATTTGTTTAAGGGTTTCAAAAACCTACCGCCACAAACTTATTAATTAATTATTATTTTCTAAATCGAAACCAGCAATTTATACGATAAACTCAGAAAAAATCCATGAACACTTTCGAAAACACAATTTTCAACAAAATATTAACACGACATAATCTCATCTTTTAATTGAATAATTTTATTAAGAACGCAATTCGTTTTGTTATAAAAAATATGCAAAACGAGGGGCTCTGATACCACTGAAGGAAAGCGTTAGATGCATAAACCAGAATCGCTGAACATCTAACAACCTAGATCAGCCCGATATGCATATAAATCAATAACAAAAGGGGTATCGTAACTCACATTCTTGAAGCGTGATATTAGCTCAAAAACTATTACCTCCCGTAGCTCCCGTAGCCTTTAGATCGATCCAGAGAGCTTCAAATGTAGCTCCTCTACTTAGTCCATGCTAGCTGGGATCCGGATCTTCCTCGCCAAAGCTTGCTAGAACTTCTGGTCGAAGAACGGCTTTTAGGGTTATGGCGGCTAGGGTTTTCTCCGAGAGAAAGTGTGTGTTAGGCTTAGGATTGACTGCTACCCTAGCAGTCTTATTTATAGGATTAGGGTAGAAACCCTAATCCTTTCCTAACCCTAATGGGCCGTCAGCCCAGTAGTTCCAATCCACCATGGATTGGGCCTATTAAATGATCCGGTCCATACTATAGGTGTGTGACCTTGTAGGACCCGGTCCGATTAGCCGTGGCCCAAACCACTAATTAATATTGGTCTCTAGCAAGACATATTAATCCCTAACCGGCCCGAATTAATTCTATTAATCAGATCCAACACTTAACTAGTTCTATGCGGATTTGGACCGATGGACATAAATCCTTCAGTAGCATACATGTTGGCAAAGAAATAGATTAATGGAGATTGGAGAAGCTGTTTATCATATGATATAACAATAAATCCAACTGCAACTTAGAAATGCTATTCATTTAATGGAGAATGCTATTTATTTATATATGATATATATAAGAAATGAGTGGACGGTATATATGTTGTTATTATGTATAATAATAGTATTGGGCAGGTGGTGATGGTCGAGCAGAGACTTACGTTGGTAGAGCGTCTGTCTGTACTGTGCGGAGGCTATGACTATTTTGGTTGTGGTTCAGCTTGCTTGCCAACAGAGAAGTTTACCGTGAGATTTGCTCTACTATTGTTGCTATTATGATGGAAGTTGTAAAGATTATGTATGGTGAGAAATTGATAAAATTTCTTATATAAGAAATGGTTATAGTACCATTCAGTCGTTACATTGTATCATTTATTTATTTCATGAATGTTACAATTTAACAATGAATGGTACCACACATAATAACATTGTGATCATACCACTTAAAATATGCAAAAACTATAATTTTCAATAATCAAAATAATAACACAATCCTTATTAATGCATGGCGAACATGAATGGTCGAATTCCTATGTATATTGTAATTGTACCATTCGATGTTAAATTGTATCATTCATCAAAATACATGAATGGTACAATTTCATAATGAATGGTACCATAATATAAAAAATATAATATACTAACGAATGGTACAACTACGTGATGAATGGTACCATCACATTGAATCATTTTTAATAAAAGAAAAGATAAAATATGAAAATTACAAAATAAATAAAATAACCGCAGGAACCATGAAACGTGAAAAGTGAGGAGGTGAGTGGTTATTTATCATTATTATACATTTACTAATATACCCTTTGGTACATTTAATACCATTTGATTAAAAATACAAATCTAACGGTCCAGATTCGATTTCTTAAATAAGGAATCTGTATAATTTCTCACCTTAAAATTTCCCGAAGTTTTGGAATCTAATGCTCTTATCATCGTACTTCACAAAAGCAGGTCTTCTGTGAGTGAAGCCGATAGAATAGCTCGCATGAGTCGAGAAAATATTTTACCCGTTGATTTGATTACTACTATGCCTAGTAATTCTATTCATCTAATTGCTTTGTAAAAGGATCTCAGTTTTGTTGGAAGGACCAACAATGTTGTTCTCGGGCTAAGCAAAGCAGATAAGCTTGAATTTCATCATTATATTATATCACATCACTTCTCTCCATTCCTAAAAGATGGGTCGTTTGGATCTTATATTTGTTAAAAATATTTGTGTTAAATATAAATATTTAAATATACTACTCATTTTATAATGCGATGAGATGTATCTGTCTGATTACTACTACGCATTAATAAAATCATGACGAGCTTTGACTTCAAAAAAAAATATATATATATACTACTCATTTACGAATAAATCTTAGCGACTTTTCCGGCGAAGACATGTTAACTAGTCAACACCTTTTTTTGTTGTTAACTAGTTAATAATGTTTTTTAACTGATAACTAGTTGATATGGTTTTTAAACTGATAACTAGTTAACAACACTTTTTGTTGATAACTTGTTAATAGATTTTAGGCCTAATACTCTAAAATGACACCAACTATGCCTTTAATATAAGAATGTACATCATCTATCAGAATTACATTGGGCGTCACCAACTCTCCCAACTTTTCCCCAGCCTATCACGCCGTTAGGCTCTGTTGCCTAGTCAGCGCCATTTTACACAGTCAACATACTAACCGCTTGCGTGGCAACTAATCTTTTGCCAACTCACCCAGCCACCTCACCCACTCACCCACCCAACCCGGACCGACCACCCATCCCACCCAAACCACCCGACCCAACCCCCCTTATCCTCTTCTTCGTTCCTCTGTACAGACCACCGCCGATCAACGTCTCCAGCCAACCCACCGCCGACCCCTCTCTCCAACTCCCGCCGCCGACCCCTCTCTCCAACTCCCGCCGCCGACCCCTCTCTCCAACTCCCGCCGCCGACCCCTCTCTCCAACTCCCACCGCCGACCTCTCTCTCCGACTCCAGTGCCGATTCAGATCCTCCCCTTCGCCGTCCCCAATCTCCACTCCAGCCACCGCCATTCCGCCGCCAATAGCCCGGCGACGACGATGGGGAGCAACCGCTGTGGGGATGCTGCAAACAACGGATCTCGAGAATCCACCGATTCCCAATCCTTCAACCCTAGAGCCTCCACCATCTCCTCCATCGAATTCCTGAAATCCACCAACGGATCTCGAGAATCCACCGCGACAGCCACCGCCATCGTATTGAAGGATTGAGGAGCTCGTCTCTCCGGGGGAGAAGAACAGCCGGTCGGATTTCGATTTCAACCCGCGAATGACGCTCTCCACGGCGGCGGATTCGTCGCACGGGTCCGGTCTCTGGGCCTTGACCCGGGCCCATCACCAGGCCCAACACCAGGCGGAGATTTGGCTGTCGACGGCGGAGGAGTACGGCGGCCACCGCCAGACGCCGGCGAGGATTGAGGAAGAGTGCAGGGGGAGAGGGTTTTTTAATTTTTTAATTTTGTATTTATTTGATTTGATTTTTTGATGAATTATAATAATAATAAATGTCTAGTTGGATGTTAGTAAGCAAACCGTCATGCCACGTAAGCAAACCGTCATGCCACGTAAGCAAACCGTCATACCACGTAAGCTGTGGAATAGTGAAAACTAACGGCGTGGTAGGTTGGGAAAAACTAAGGATAGATGGTGACGCCCAATGTACTTCGGAAAGATTGTGTATATTCTTATATTAAAGGCAAAGTTGGTGTCATTTTAGGGTATTAGACCTAGATTTTAACCTGATAACTAGGCCTAATACACAAATATAGCCAAACGTTTTGAAAATATGTCAAATCTAGCCAAACCTTTTTTCGTCACACAAAACCGGCCAAACCTTTGTAAAGTATGTCAAATATAGCCCGTTGACCAAATTGACCACAGACGGTAACGGAGTTTTTATAATTGTCGTCAGTGGTGTATACGTTGGCACCACGTCGGCTTACACGTAATAGGGTTCAGTCCACGTCACCTGCCACGTCGGTTTTTCACCTTGCTGGGGTAAAAAATGGTTCTAGGGTTTGCTTCCGCCTTCATTAATTTATCCTAAGCCTGAACTTCTCCTCTAGCGTGAAATTGTCGGCCTTCAAAGCCGCCGACAACCCTCCGACCTCCGCAACGTTTCTACGCCTTTCGTATTCCTGTCTTACGTCGCTGGTAAGGACGATTTCGAGTTTATGGTTTCTTCCTTGTTATTTGTAGATCTCTTTGCGGTCGTACATCTACAAATCGCGATCTCCAGAATCGCCCTTCCGATCCTTATAAAGCGAACCAGGAAGCAGCCCTAAACCCTAGAATCCGCCGCTGAAATCCTTCGCCACCGTGCCTCGAACCTTTGGGTAGTTCCGAACCGCCGTCTGCTAGATGACGCTTTGGTGTGGCCAGTGAGAGGAGTAGAGCGTAGTATGGAAGCCGGCGAGAGGAGAGCTGAAAGGTTGTGAGTGAGAGCGATGAGGGTGAATGGATAAGGTAACCTAGGGGATAGGATTTGTGTGGTAAATCTGTCAAATCGTAATCTGATGTGGCGTACACGTGGATGAGACCCTATTGGGAAGTTTTGTGCCTACTTCCACGCCATTACCACGTCACCCCCTCGTTATTTATTTCAAAAGTTTCCGTCAACAGTGCCTAACGGAAGGCCAAAATAGCGGACGAAAAACTCCAAAGTGGCTGATTTCGATTTTCCGAAAGGTTTGGCTAGATTTGACATATTTTCAAAACGTTTGGCTAGATTTGTGTATTAGGCCTGATAACTAGTTAACAAATAATCATATAATCAAAATTTTAACGATTTTTTTTGTTAACAGGTTATCTAACTAGTCATGTTATTTTTACCTAGTTAACAGTTTTAGGTGATAACTTGTTATCAACATTAGTTAACTAGTTATCAAAATTAGTTAACAAGGTATTCTAATGTTAACTAGTTATGATTTAGATAACTAGTTAACATCATGATTTAGATAACTAGTTAGCATCATGATTTAGATAACTAGTTAACATCATGATTTAGATAACTAGTTAACAAGATTTTTAGTTGATAACTAGTTATTAAAATTAGTTAATTTATCGAGTTAACTAGTTAACATCATAGATAACTAGTTAACAAGATTTTTAGTTGATAACTAGTTATTAAAAGGGATAATAGGTCGGGAGGCCCCTATACTATTGAAAGATAACAACCATACCTATTTCCTATTAATCACACCAAACAAGCCCCTCTACTTAGAACATATAACAAACAAGCCCTTCCGTTAAAAATGTGACAAACGGCGTTACTGAATTGCTGACACAGTTGACACGTCACTGACTTGTAGGTTGTTAGAGTTTACACGTCAGCCAATTGGAATGTCAGCAACCAGAAACGGCTCCGTTTTGACTCAGGGTTATTAGCGACAGATAATCCAAATAGTAAAAAATGACGTCGTTTAGGGTTTCTGACATTCCAATCGGCTGACGTGTAACTCTAATAACCTACGGGTCAGTGACGTGTAAACTGTGTCAACAATTCAGTAACGTCGTTTGTCACATTTGTAATGGAAGGGCTTGTTTGTTATATATTCTAAGTTGAGGGGTTTGTTTGGTACAATTAATAGTAGAGGGACCTGTTTGTTATCTTTCAATAGTACAAGGACCTCCCGACCTATTATCCCTTATTAAAATTAGTTAACTAGTTAACATCATGACCAAATAACTATAACAAGTTTTTTAGTTGATAACTAGTTATAAAAAATAGTTAACTAGATAACTTATCGAATCAACTAGTTAACATCATGAATAAGATAACTAGTCAACATTTTTTTAAGATGATAATTAGTTATCAAAATTAGTTAACTTATCAATTAATTAGTTAATATCGTGATCAGATAATTAGTAAACGTGTTGTTGATTAGTTGACTTATATAGTTAACTAGGTAACACCATGATCGGATAACTAGAGTTAATGCGTTACTCGACAACCAATTTATATAGTTACAAGTTTATTCCAATGTTTCTTTATGGCCAAAAATCCCAAACTAAACAAGGGCTAAACAAAAGTTTTGAATAGAGAGTCGTCTAATATGGAAATGGCCCACTAGATCATAAAATATAAACAAAAACCTAAAGAAAAAGGAAAAAAATTCCAAATAAAAAGAAAAAGGAAAATAAAACCCAAACGCCCCTGCAATTCTCTTCTTCTTGCTGGCGATCCACGGCCACGCCATAGCCAATCCAGTCGTTCAAGCATCTCCGCACGATCAACACAAGGCCTTTGACGCCCCACCTCTCTCTCTCTACCTCAGCAACTTCTTCTCCGTCGGCCGTCCAACGCGAAGAGCCCTCCACAGGCAACGAGCGGTGGAAGTTGGAAGGGGAGCTATCGAAACTTAGATTGGGTTGGGCTGCTACGACAGAGGCAGAGGAAGACAAGATGGGATTAGGTGGAGTGGAAGTGAAGACGGCTGAGGAGAAAGATTGGTCGAAGTAAATTACAGATTGGGAAAGGGACGGTCGGAGGGAAGGGAAAGAGATAGGGTTAATTATTTTTAATTTCCAATTTTGAAACCGAGGTTGGGTGTGGATCCTGAGACCGGCTTGGGATCAAGGAAATCAATTCCTTGATACATCAAAGAAGGGCATTTTGGGGATTTCCAAAAAAGCTGTTCAGCCCTCATTGTCGCGGGCAGCCGCCGCGCGCGCCGGTCACTCCGCCGCCGCCGCCGGCCAGCAGCAGCCGCGCTCGCCGCCGCCGCCGCCCGCCGCAGCCAGCGCCAGCCGCGCCGCGCCGTCCGTCATTCGCCGCCCGCCGCTGTCATCGCCGCACCCGCCGCAGCAGCCGCCACCGCCGGTCAGCAGCCGCCGCCGTCGCCGGTCTCAATAAAATTATATATATATATATATATATATATATATATATATATATATATATTTTAAAAAGATGTTGTTGATGTGATTCAAAATCATAACCTCTTTTGCTAAATACTAAACTCCTACCACTATGCTACCAAGCACTTATTGATATTGTATAATAATAAAATTATCTTATTAAATAGATGCACATGGTTTGTAAAAAAATGTGTACACAATGACGAAATATGTGTACACTACACTAGTATATAAAAATAGGTGTGCACGTGTACGAATAGACGTTCACATGTACACACATTACATTATTAAGTAGTGTGCACATGATTTATACAAAATATGTACATACGAACATAAAGTATGTGTACACTAGTGTAAAAAATAAGTATGCACGTGTACGAATAGGTGTACACATTTATACATGTGTACAAGATAAGTGTACATGTATAAAAAATGTAAGTACATAAATGTGTACGTGTATAAAACGTGTGCACATGTATAAAACGTGTACACATGATTCATAAAAAATATGTGCACACTAGTGTAAAAAATAAGTGTGCATGTGTACGAATAGGTGTACACGTGTATAAAATGTGTGTACACATGTACATAAACAAAATGTAAGATATTGTGTACACGTGTACAAAGAGGTGTGCACGTGTACAAAGAGTGTGTGTACGTATGCAAAAATGTAAGTACATAAACGTGTGCGTGTATAAAATGTGTACAAAACATGTACACATGTATAACACGTGTACGAAAAATCTTTGCAAATGAGTACACAGTTTATGTACAAAAATGTGCACGTACACATGTACAAAAATGTGTACACATATTAAAAGCGAGTACGAAGCGTCACCAGGAAAAAAAATTCCAGAAAAATAGGCCCGACGACAGTGGTCCGGTGGCCGAAAAATTTTTCGAAATCGGAGCTCCGATCGTCTGGAAAATTCATCGGAGAAGTCGTCGGAGCTCCGGTCGCCGGAGTTCTGGTCGCCGGAGCTCCGGTCGCCGGAGTTATGGTCGTCGGAGCTCCGGTCACCGGAGTTCTGGTCGCCGGAGTTCTGGTCGCCGGAGCTCCGATCGCCGGAATTTCAGTAATTGGCTGTTTGAACTTAATTAAAAAAACTAAAAAAAATTAAATTAAATTAAATGGTAAAATGACCTTTTTACCATTTTAATTTGATCTGAAAAAATAAATCAATGGCTGAGATCCTTCCTTGATAGTGTCAAGGAAGGGAGTTTTCCTTGACAGCAATCTGGACTCGTGGATCCTTGGCCGATTTAGTCAAATATTTCTATTTATTTAAATAACATGAGATCCAAACAACCCGTAGTAAAAATGTTTGAGAAAACTAGGTTTACTTCTAGAGCAAAAGCTTCCACAGAGGGTTGCCAAATTTAGAGTACAGGAACCAGATCTTGGGGCGAAAACAAACTCAATATTCAGAATTACGGGTAAAATTTTTGACCTTGGACTACAGTCGTTGTATGTTACAAAAGCACAAACTGCTATGTAAAAATGGCTGTAATAATTCAATCTGCTTCTTCAAGTCATGGGAGTTGATGTTCCAAATTTTGCAATGGCTGTAACAAATCTGCTTCATCCAAGTCATCTGCTTGGATGTGAACATCCTGCCAACCGACATTAGACAGTAATAAAAATACTTTTAAAACGTCAATTTTTCATTATTATTTACAAAACATGTCTCTCTTCTGTTGTTGTTACCTGTGGGGGTATGAACTGTGGAGGTTGTTGATCTTGAGGTGTGGCGTATGCAGCTAGTGGCTGAGACATTCTATAGTACGGTTCTTTTAGATCAAGTTTGCACGACGAAGTTTGAAGTATCCCGCCTTGTTCAGCACCCGGTCCCCACATTTTAGCTGTTTATTCGACAGCAGAAAAAATCAATTTAGGAAGCTAAGCTAGCAGATTCCAAAGCAGTAACAACATCAAATGGGGACACCAACCTGACAAAGTAAGATGGATTGTATAACTCTGAGCACTATGTGCAACTAACCGAAGCCTCCCTGTAATTTCTTGCCCTGCCATCACGTACAGTGGCTGAGCCAGTACGCACCGTAACTGATACCAATGCGTAGTTGGGGCCCCAGGAGCAGTCGTAAGCCACCGCTGCACAGTACTACACCAGGGATAAATATCCACATTAATTTCATTGATTAAATGGCTTGATCAACTTAGAACATTCCAAGTTGACACTTAAACAGAATAAAAAGTGTCGGAATACGTAATTTCAGAGATCTACCTAAAGTTGTCAAAAAGGATGTTGGCAAATGACGCATAACTGAATCAATAATCACATACCTTCCATCAAACAAGACATCAAACCAACAAGCCAAGCCGTGCACTCTTGTTCCAACAGAGGATATGAATCTCAAGGGGATATCTGTTTCATACAAATCCTCTTCCTGAAGAACAAAATCCAAACAGACATCTCCAGTTTAAATTAAGTGCCTAGCATGAAAGACATTTAAAAAACAAAAAAACAGGAGCAAATCAGAATGGTGGCTGTTACCTTCATCTTAGTGAAGTCTAGTACATGAAACACTGCAGGAGCTACTAATAACCTTGGATCAAAGGCATCTACGACAGGCTGCAACAGGATTGTAGTAATTAGTAAGTATACCATTTGCAACTTTGCTGCAGATCAGAATGAACAGAAGACTACAGAACACATCAGGATTCACTGATCACTTAGGAGTAGACCATTGATCACTTCGGGTAACTGAATTTAGACAAAAAAATATAGCAGCTATTAGGAATATGCAAGTAAATTATACCTGAGAAAAGTAACCCTGGAAAGCAGATCCATGCAAGGGTGTTAGATCAACACCAAAATAGTTCTGCTGCTGCCAAAAAAGGGCCTGCAAAAAAAAGGGCCACAAAGCAACGAACTTCAATAATTTTTCACTTCCAATGCAGAACAGGGAACGACAATAACGCTGAAAGAACTGCATACCTTATTGGCAACTTCAACAAATAAATACTCATCACTAAAAGGAGCCATATGTATTCTGCCAAGTTCAGTAATTTCAGTTAAAAAACAAACTAATCTACAGGTTCTACATCGGATACACCAGAAACAGAAGGAAATGAATATTTAACCACCACAATCTCTAAAGTCCTTATGAAGCCAAAGATGCATTCATTAGGTGAGTTATGATTTTTGTTTAAATTTATATAGTTCAACATCGTCACTTTCATGCCCTTCAAATGGAAAATATTAATCGTACACACCTGCCAACAGCAGGGAACATTCTTCCATTGGGAACAAGAAATCGATCTCTTGCAATAACATATGACTCCAACATTCTTTCATTCACCAATAAGGTGCCTACATCCAAAAAATATAAACACTGATGATGCATGACAATAAATCACAAATGACTGAAAAAACAACCAGTTCCTGTCTCCAAAAGGGATGGTATTCCATGTAGTCAGATGTATAATATGAAAATGTGTAAATAAATGTATTCAAGGCTTATTGATAAACTTAATACATGTAAAATTTGAAAGAACTGTTCATAATTAACAATGGCCGAAAAGGATGATGTGTACCCATCGGTTCAGAGATCAGAATATCTGCTTTCTCTGGCAACTCAACTTCCTCCACTTTACCCTTTATTACCTACAATCATGTTCATGCAATTGCCCAAGAAAATCAGAGAGGAAACAGTGGCTTTTGAAGTGTATTAAAATATATCTAAAGAAAAAATAGAAATTCTCACCGTAATCCTCTCACCCAGAGACGGATTGCCAGCAATAAGCTTACGGGCATAGTCTGCCATCTCAGATGCTTCAATAGCATACACATGCTTTGCTCCAGCC
Source organism: Linum lewisii (assembly GCA_034768395.1). Lineage (NCBI taxonomy): Eukaryota > Viridiplantae > Streptophyta > Magnoliopsida > Malpighiales > Linaceae > Linum > Linum lewisii. Next base: position 12,679,101 of record CM068298.1, on the reverse strand, counting down.
TGGCCCAAAAGGCAGGATCATATGAGGAAATAGAACGAATGTAGTAAAAGCACGCCATATGATCTTATGAAAAAGCACACCACATGATGAATGGATAGATACAGTATATGTATTTAAAAAGACGAGACAATGACAGAATATACCTGAGCTGCAAATAATGACAAGATTCCACTACCAGCACCAACATCCACCACCACACGGTCAAAAAAATCAGCACGATTCTCCATCACTGCAGCATAATAGGTTCCTGAAACAATTTTACCATCAATGCAATGTCAGTATTAATTTGTAGGTTCTATCAAGCCTTGCAAACAACACGTTAAGTTTTCAAAACTGGAACAAAGCATATCAAATCTAACAACAGGAAAAATGTGATCACACAAACTGTACAAGGATAACACACATCTAGGTATCAAAGTCAAATCACCTGTCCTGACATAGTCCTGCATCATATTTTGCTGATGTAGCAGCTGTCCATAATAATGGAAATACATTTTTGCAGATGAAGACTCTATTTTGTCGTCAAACTTGCTTTTAGCAGTCATTGTTCCATCAGGAAGAGAAGCTCCTGCAAAAGAGAACGGGAACAAATCAGTAAATCAACTATCAAAGCTTAGTACAAGGAGGCTATTCTGGTTGATTCCTTCGAGCACACAATTGATTACATAACCAACTAATCATTTAAGGAAAGTAAATCTGATCCAACATAAACCAGACACAGATGCAAAATCTCAAGCACATGATAGTCCACTCTAAAGGAGTCAAGGTGACCACTTCAACTGAAAATAGCTTACAGAATCTAACAGTTGATGAAGGGTTGGGCTGTATTTACCCAAGTAACCACAGTGGCTATAGACATCAGTCAAACTCTCACAAATGCATCGGTGGGAGTGAAACATTAGATAACTAACTGAGACTTTGAACCAAAAGAAGCCACAGACAAAAATACCATGCAATCAGAGCAGAGCAAGGGGGAGGGTAAGAGAGCACAATAAGGGAATGCCACAACCAAGTCCTCGAGGAGTGCACTTAGAAGAATGAGACGGGATAATATCTAGATGAACCAGAACAAATATTCATATAGCACCTTGAGTAGAGATTCCTTTCTTCCATTGCTCAAATGCACAATGAAAGATCTTGCTTTCCTCCTCATTTCTAAATTGAACAGTGACTCCCTTCGAATATTTCTGGCAAGAAGTAATGCTGTTAAATGCACGAATATCTAGCAACAATTTAACAATTATATAATTCATGTCATTCATACTGCAACCCATCAGTAGTTACACTAACTAACAAAGATCTAACTCGTAAGTAAGAAAGAATGACGATTCCATGGTTACTGAACCAGATAAATTATCAACAATAAGCACAAAAATAAACCGCAATATAAAGTAGCTAAAGAGAAAGCAATGCACATAAATCAGAAACGGTTTATCTGGCTACCTCATTGTTGGAATCATCTGAACCACCAAATATGCAAACCGACTGAGATGGTCCCAGCTTCCATAACTGACAGCAGGAGGAAGGAAACTAAACAAACCGTCAACAAAAACTTCAATCGATTCAAGAATACCTACTCAACGAACGAAGAAACAGAATAAGAGCAAACTTGTAGGCCACATTCAACTCAAATAGTCTCTTCAAGGCACTAAAACAAAGATGTAGCATGACAGCTGAGCAACTACATTACATTCATGATTCATCTGCCTCAACCTACAGGCAAGGAAAGGACAGAGAGACTGACCTGAGCAGTTGCAAGATCAACACTGACAACAGCGTTGGACTCCGATTCTTGGTGAAATCGCAGCTTGGTAACGCCATCATCGGCGGTAAACGTGGCAACTGCCGGTAAAGACGAAGATGGCGCAGAGGCTGTAGAAGAAATACAGCAAGAAGAAAGGTCAGTCAAGGAGGTCAAAGCGAACTTCTGCTGCTGTTGTTGTACTTGTTTCGTCGTGGTTGTGGTGACGTCTCCTAGTGAAATCTCCATTGTTAGGCGACCTCCAAACTCAGAAATGGAGAAATAATTTTGCCAAGCAAGAAACGGGATCGAAATATCCGAAAACTATGTAAAGCGAAGTGAGGAAGGAAATAGCTAGGGTTTTTTTATTTTTTTGCAGTTGGAGGCGAAGGTGGAGAGGAATGAAAATGGAGAAGTGACTGAGCCAAAGCAAAAATTGTAACTTTTGGCGTTACTTTGTAATCCAGTGCACTGAATTTTCATTTTTATATATTTAGTCCCTGCATAATTAATTTGAATACACAGTATTAGGGCGGTTAACGAATAGAGCCGCTCGATATTCGCTCGCCGTTCAGCTTGGGAAAAATGCGTTCGTGACTTGATTCAGTTCGAAGCGAACCTGTTCGTGAACAAATTCGTTTATAAACGAGCCGAATCCGAGCCAAGGGGGGTTCGGCTCGGCTCGGAAACTCGACGAGCCTTGTTCGCGAACAAGCTCATTTATTATTCGCGAACATATTCGTGTAAGAGTTCGTGAACTGGTTCTTTTATAGGTTCGTGAACAAGCTCGTTAATTATATTTGCAAACATATTTAATAAGAGTTCGCGAAGTGGTTCGTGAACAAGCTCGTTAGTAACATTCACGAACATGTTTGATAAGAGTTTGCGAAGTGATTCGTTTATATAGGTTTGTGAACAAGATTGTACGTATATATGTTTGTGAACAAGCACGTTGATAGAATTAAGTCTAATTAACATATTTGTAATAAGATCCTTTAACTACTATTAAGGTTAATCGAACGAATCAGATTTTTACCACTAAACTATACCTGCTATATTTGGATTATGTGTAGAAAAGAACCTTTTGTCGAGTAAGGCAATTAGACGTGATCAATATGGGTTTTTGGTTTGTTGATATATTTAATAAATAAATTACCTATTGCATATTTGGCATGCTAACATATCATAAAGTTCAATAAATTAGGGTTGATAACAAACTATAGAGTTAGTGAATTGGGTTTTACGATAATACGTTATATGGTATAGTGAAATAAAGTTTGACAATAACACGTTATAGACATAGTGTATATGAACTTAGTATTACGTAGATATGAATTTTTGACATTATATCTTACTAATTTTAGGGTTTAGGGTTTAGGGTTTAGGGTTTAGGATTATGTTGATATGAATTGACAATAATACATTATATATGTTGTATGGCATAGTGAATTAGTGTTTGACAATAACACGTTATAGACTTAGTGTATCTGAACTTAGTATTACGTTGATATGAATTGACAATATATCTTACTAATCTTAGGGTTTAAAGCTTATGGTTTAGGGTTTAGGGTTTAAAGCTTAAGGTTTATGGTGTAGAGTTTAGGGTTTAGGATGAATTATGTTGATATGAATTGACGTTATAGCTTAATAATGTTGATTGTTAGGATGTAAATATCGATTTAGGGTCCATTAATATAGTTCATAACTAAGTTTATCTATCATACGTTTGACGTGTTATAAATTTTAGTGCATTAAGGTCTCACGATAATACGTTATACAGTTTAGTGAATTAGAGTTTGATAACAATACTTCATAGACTTGGTGTATATGAACTTATGATTATATTGATATGAATTGACGTTATTTAGCTTAGGGTTCAGGGTTTAGGATTATGTTGATATGAATTGTTGTTATAAAGTTGAGTAAGTTTATACGTTTATTAATTATAGTTTAGATTAGACTTTTATATTTACAATAATTTTTTTGTGAGTTCATGAGTTTATTAATTACAAATTAGAATTTAAAACATAAATAAACAGGATCATGCATGATTAATTAATGGAAAGTTGAAAATATATATATATATATATATATATATATATATATATATATATATATATATATATATATATATATATATAAATTAAATGAATTCTTGATCCTAATTTATAAACTGAAAAGAAGATTGAAGAGTGAAGGGATTGGAGGCGTTATGCTGCGACTCTGGAACTTTTGGATGTTAATTTAATTTTTATGTTAAACTAGTTGAGCTCTTATAAACGAGTCGAATTATAAAAGAGCTTAATTTTTTAAATGATCCAACTCGTTTAAAGGTTCATTTATGAATCTTAATGAACAAGCTCGAACCGAGCCCGAGCTCTGGCTCGTTTCAAGTTTCGTTTACTGGTCTTAACGAACGAGCTCGAATCGAGCAAATTTTAAACGAACCGAGCTCGAGCTTGATTATCGAGAGGTGTTAACTTTTTGGTACTTTACGTTTGGGCAGATTTCATTTTGGTACACAGCGTTTCAAAAATTTTATTTAAGTCATTATCGTTTCAGAAAATTTTAAAATAGTATTTCCATCCAAATTTTCTATTAAGTGCTGACATGGCAGCTAAGTCACACATCCTAGTCAGCTAAAATATTAATAAAATAATAATTTCATTAATTTAATATTAAAATTTGATTTTTATTAATATAATTACCTTTTTAATGAAAAAATAAAAAAAATATTTTTTCCAATTTTTTCCCTCTCCCCCTCTTCTCTCTCCTCCCACCTCGAAAATACATATATATCAAAACGTTTCACAGTTTCAGTACTAAACGTTTCACCACTTTTTCATTTTGGTACTTCTTGTTTGTAGATCTGAGTTTTTTAGTACTTTTTCCACCTCCAACCCTCTTATCCTCCTCTGCATCCTCCTTCCTCCGTCTCTCCTCTCTCTCTTCTCCCCTATGCTTCCTCCTACTTCCTCCCTTCACCACTCTGCTTTCTCTTACCTCCTCCTTTTGCCTCTCCTCTCTTCATCCTTCCCTCCATTTCCACCTCTCCTTCCTCCTCTCTTCTCCCTTCCCCCATCCTCCTAAAAAGCTCAGGTCTAAGTTTCTAAGGAGGAGGGGGGAGATGGAAGAGAGGAGGGAGGACATAGAAAGGAAGACAGAGGAAAGTAGGAAGAGAGGAGTGGCAGAGGGAGGAGGTATAAGGAACATTCAGCGGAGAGGCAAATGAAGAAAGTAGGAGGAAGCATAGGGGAGACGGAAGAGAGGAGAGGTGGAGGGAGGAGGAAGCAAAGGGGACAAGGGAGGAAGAGGGAGGGAGGGGAGAAGAAGGAGGGTTGAAGGTGAAAAAATACAAAAAAACTTAAATCTACAAACAAAAAGTGTCAAAAAACTCAGATTTGTAAACAAAAAGTACCAAAATGAAAAAGTGGACAAACGTTTAGTACTGAAACCCTGAAATGTTTAGATATATATGTATTTTTTAAGTGGGAGGAGAGAGAAGAGGAGAGGAAAAAAATTGGGCAAAAAATATATTTTATATTTTTTAATTAAAACATTAATTATTTTAATATAAAAGTAATTATTAATTTAAAATAATAATATTATTATTTTTGCTGACTGGGATGTGTGACTCAGCTGCCACGTCAGCACTTAACAGAAAAATTGGACGGAATTGGACGAAAATATCATTTCGAGATTTTCTGAAACGATAATGACTGAAATGAAATTTTTGAAACGATGTGTGCCAAAATGAGATTTCTTCTAAACGTTAGGTACCAATAAAGTTAACACCTCTGATTGAGTCAAATCCGAGCCGAGCAAAATATAAATGAGCCAAACTCGAGTCGGGAAAAGTTCGGCTCGATTCGTCTCGTTTGCAGCCTTGACAATATATCATCAAAAAACTTATTTTAACTTTTACGAGATACCACTAAAATGTCAATTTCTTTTCAAGTCATATTAAGATACCACACAAGCCAAAACAAAACAAAAATCATAATAGTGTCACTCCATCCATTAGGTTCTTCTCTTCTCTCTGTCTCCTCAAACCTTTGTATTACCACTCAATTGGCTCATTATGTTATCATCTATTTCTTCTACTGAACTGTTATTGTTGTCGTCAATTCTAACTCGTCAAATCTTCATGAAAGGATCATCAAGGCCCTACCAGCAAGATTCAATTAGACGGATAGACATTGTGCTTACTCTTAAATTTTCATATTTTATTTTTTATGTTTTCAATGTAGATATAAGATTCAATAAACATTCTTAGAGTTTTTTTACAACAACAAATTCATAGGTCATCCAATTCTAAGTTGAAAGGCTTGCGTGATTACCATTACCACTATGAGATTTAAGTCTGTGTGAAGAACTCGCATACAAGTCAAATAATAGATTTCGTAAATGGTTTGAGGGACTTGAGTAGTCTGAGTGACTCCCCTTCTTACTTGGAAATCGAAACAAAAGGTCTCTGGTTTTGACTACAAGGTATCATTTCTACATAAATTTTTGTCTTTCCGGAACCTATAGTTATATTCGGAATTTGTGATTGATTCGGTTATGGTGAAACCGTGTGGTTGTCTGATGTTGTTTGTCACCTAGTGTGTACAAGTTGAAAGTAAAATAAAGCCTCGTTAGCTAGTCCTCTGCTAGGAATGGAACTGGATATGAGCCCAACATATGATGGTAGTTGGGTATGGATAGCCCCAATCGATTCATGGTAGTTGGGTAGTGAGTCCCAACCAATGATGGTAGTTGGGTATGAATGAATAGCCCCAATCGATTCACGGTAGTCGGGGAGTGAGCCCTAATCGAATGATGGTAGTTGGGTATGGTTAGTCCCAATCGATTCATGGTATTTGGGTAAAAATAGCGACTTAGAGAAGTCCCTATTACAGCCATGGAGTAAGCCTCACAGATGATGGCAAGAGTAGGGTTGTATACGAGCCGAGCTGCTCACGAACCGCTCGGACTCGGGCTCGATTTTTTTTCCAAAAACGCTCGTTCATGAGATCGACTCGTCGTAAGCGAGCTAGCTCATGAACAGGCTCGTCACCTAAATGAGCCGAGCTCGAGCCAGTATGTTGGTCGGCTCGGCAGGATCGTGAGCCAACTCGTTTCGTTAGCTTGTTAAGCCAAGCCCGCAAGCTGGCTCAATTGTAACTCGTATAATCTCAATCCCTAAATGGTAATTAAATAACCAACCCTAATAGTGTAAAAAACTAATACCCTAAGGCCCCGTTCACTATAAATTATCTTAAATTATATGATTGGGTGAATTATATAATTCATAATTGAAATTCTGTTCACTTGGGCTTTTGTAAATTATGAAATTAAATAATTTCATAATAATAATTGTGTTTATTACTTTAGTTGAATTAAAAATTATGCATTCTTCTAGAATTCAAGTGAATCACATATAACACTCGTCTAAACTCGACTAATTACTAGCACATTCATCACTCCACATCTGATTTGCAATCCCGTCACGCTTAGAAGCCATTTCTCGCACCTGTGATGAAGACGTCCCAAATTCTATACGAGCCACTGATTCACTTGTTTCCGCTTGACCATCACTCTCTTCAAACTCAGCAAATAGGGTGTCCCCTTGTGCATGCATCCGAATAAAGTTGTGAATCGCACAACATGCTAGAACAATGTCTGTTTGTTTGCCCGACTGAATGACCCATTACCCGAATAACCAAATCAAATGACTCGTTACCTGACTTGTTACCCGAATGAGATTCGCTGTCGGGTGGCTATATTTGAAAATTTGGTCTAGCGACCGAATGACTTGTTACCCGAATAGCCCGATCGAATGACCAGTTACCCAACTTGTTACCGGTGGATATATTGAAAATTCGGCCAGGCGAGCGAATGACACGTTAAACGACTCGTTACCGGGTGGCTATACTTAATATTATCGGGTTGGCCCTAAACCCGACTCTAACCCACCCAAAGAAAAGTTGGGTTGTCGGTTCGGGTCTTTTCGTTTTCAGGTGTCAAAGTAGCTAACTCAACCCTATATTTTCAAAATGTTTTAGAGCGGGTCAACCAGTTAGATCCACTATAATTTATAACGATTAAACCACATATCATTAGGCTCATCAATTTAACATGCCGATATAATATTAAAAACATCAATAAACATTCATAAAATAATAACATTTCAAAAAACATAAACATATATGGCCTAAACTAATAATACATGTGCAGAATACAAAAACAAAAACATATGCAATACATGTACAAAAAACAAAAAATAAAAGAAGTCAACACAATGAGGAAATCGTCAATAGTATTTGCGTTTTATTGGATGACGTGGCCACATCTGCCCCTGTTTTGGAATTTACATAAGGTCTGCCCTATATTGGAATTTTTTTTACTGACACTATGCTGAGAAAAAATCAGGATTATGTGGAAGGAGTTGTTGGGGTTTGAATAGTGGGCTGATTCTATGAGAAAGGTGATTATTCTTGTCTCCTAATTATGGAATCAGTATTATATAATTTCTATAAGTGACTTTTTTTAACTTTTTTAATTTGGCCGAATTTGGGTTGTTATTATTTAATTAACAACTAAACAACATTTGTTGATAAAAAAACTAAACAACATTTTAGGTAAATTATGAATTATTTAATTTGATTATATAATTAACATAATTATAATTGATAGTGAACGGGGGCCTAAAAGAAGTAATATGGTAATTATATTACTAATTATCGTAATGGCTAATTCCCTATAATCACTCTAATCCCCACTCTCACGAGCCCACGACCAATGGTACATCATTTGTAACATCCCGTTCCGAGCATATAAAAAAAATTTGGTACGGTTGATTCTTTTTATACGGTGAGAAATGACCGTAAATTAATGACTAAATGAATAACCGTATCAATTTAATGATTTCGGGTCAAGTTAAGTTCTCTCACGGTAGTAAAAAATTACGTGTGACCGAGTAGGTTGAGGAACCGAACAAAAATTTTAAGTACGCATTTATTTCTATTCATCAAATTAATGCACACATTTTATTCTAATGCCGTGGAACAACTTTCAAAAAGGGGGACAGTGGCACATGGGAGGGGTGACTAATCCCATCCCAATTTGTTTGTTCATGAAATAAATCTTTGCTTTATTTGATATGACGTGGATAAGGATGATACTCATCCCATCCCATTTTGTTTGTTCATGAAATAATAAAGTGGGTAGTAGCATTAAGCAGCTTCACGGCCTAGCACATATATAAATAGCCCATAAGTCATTAACTAGGGAAGGAGATGGAAGTTGTGAGCAGATTGTATAAGAGAAGTAAGAACGTGAATTTACACGGTGCTTGTCATAACGAACATCGGTTGAAATTAGGGTTTCGACCCGAAAGCTAGTGGGAAGGTTCAGTCGATTTCTTTTTGGTGAGGGTCTCCTGCTTATCCTACCGGGTTAGACGTTCCTTTATGTGTCCATTAATTATTAAGGATTATATGCATGTTAGGATAGTGGCCTACAACCCTAGGGCCGTATGTGAATTGTTGTTATTGATATGTATACATGAATCTGTTATTGTACTCGTTCTGCTTACTTGATATTATACCTGATATGATATTCGTGTTCTTTTGTGATCTGATTGTGATAACAACTCACCTAGATTGATGTTTCAAGGAGAATAATCTGGAACTGCTTGATCACGTAGATAGGGCCCGTATGCTGGAGACTACATGTGTTATGTTACAGAAAACGATGTACGGTCAATTCTGCTAGGAGTAGGTCATTAGGACGGTTGAGCCTAATGACTGAACGGTTTTTCGAGGCTCTTACCGCGGAGAGCTGTATGTTTATGAAGTACCGGTTGGGTACTGCCTGTTCTGCCCGGGAGTCTACCAGCATACGTGAGCCGGGATCCCAATTAAAATATGAGCTAACAAGTTAGGTTTACAGGTTGACCTCATGTGATACATGTTGTCATACTTGTTATGTGACTTACTTGCACCTTAGTATGACCATGGGCTCAAGGCTCTCACTCAGTGAAGTAGCACTGACCCTTATTTGTTTCCCCCAGACCGTTAGTAGTCTGTGCAGGTGTACACTTGATTCTACAAGAGCTACATGCCACCTAGGAGAGCTATTTGGGTTGGCAAGCGTGGTGATGAGACCAGGTAGAATCGGAAGAATGTGTCTTGATCCTCGCCCTCTGATTTTAAGTTTTCACACGTTTTTGAGATACACTACCTTGTCATATGCATATGTCATGGTTAGTCACATATTGTGTATATGTCTATGTTCTGTAGCCTGTTCTGTATCATATGATGTCAGTGTGACTAAGTGTATGAGAAATGCTTGATGAACTGTATGGAAGAAGTGAACCTCTTGTGGTATCTGTGGAGCATGTGACTCCTCCTCTGTTATGTGTTCATGAGGAACTTCTGTTGGATCATGTTTAAATGAAGATATAAGTTTTCAGATCATTACGAGTTGTTTTAAAACTCTTAAAGAGATTTACTTGAGATATGACGAAAAATCAGTTTCGTGTGATATTCGTGCATCGTAACACCCTTGTTAGTGTTCCACTGTAATTGATGAAGTCCCGTCTGGTTGGGGTGTTATAAGTTGGTATCAGAGCTGGTTGTCTTCTGCATTATAGGTATGCTACCTTCTTCTCTTGGGACGTCGCGAACCCCAAAAGTGGGGAGGTATTCCATGCCCGTACTTGCACTGGCGATCGAGCGGTCATGTCTTGTGTGATGCATTGTCAATTGTACATGTGCATCATGATATGAAAATGATTTTTGAAAACCTTTTAAAGTGAAAAAGAGGATTTCTGATTATCGAATGTTTTTTGAGAGAGGATCATTAAAAGACCATTCTTCTTGCAAGTGTACATGGGAGTTCTGTACAAGGTGACGATATTCCGTTGAACCCGCCACCGCGGAATTAGATTATGATAAGATGGAAAGGTTAGGTGGAGTCCCTTTTGAGGGAGAAAGCACGGATCCACAAGCAGCCGTTGATTGGCTTCATAATATGAGAGTGGTGTATAGTCATTCGAACACTACACCGGATGAGCGACTTCGCTACTTTGTTTTCTTGTTTCGAGGGCACACAAGGACTCGGTGGGAGTCCATGGTTCAAGATGATGATGATTCATTTGTTATAGCGTCGGGTTACCAAGAAACACTGGAAAATCGATCTGGTGCGGAAGCCATTCTTATGATTTTAAAAGCATAGAGACCTCCACGGATAAAAGCAAGAATTTACTTGCTTAACACACGAATGATAAGGATTCCAACAAGGATACAAACAAAGGCAAGAACGACTAAGAAAGTTTTGTAGGTAACTTCTATGTTTCTATTACAAAAACCACTACTAGATCTGTTTCTGACAGAAGATGCAGATGACACAGCAGTATCGGGAATAGTCTCCCTTGCAATTGCTTGTCTTTCACTTCCGAAGGTATGCTCGTAGACGTTTAATTTTCGTAAGAGACCGTTGATCACGACTTTGGCTCGATGTTGCATCGGCGGATCTAACCATACAAAGTAATTGCAATGGCTGTTCATCCTCTGCCATAAACCAAGGGGATAGATGAGTTTTTCTCTGGTTAGTTTGAAATGATCGAAACTCGTAAAGCACTTTTGACCTACCGAGCGACGTCTTTTGCAGCTAAAGAACCTTCACCCTGGATTTTCTTCCGTCCAGTATGTGGTTATAATTGTGGCTTCCCCGCACCGGTAAATGGGAATCGTAGCCATTTCGTGGATATAAAAGAGATCAATGAGGTATTTCTTTTCCGACCTCTACTCTGTTATCCGAGGCATTTCGGTACCGTCTATTTAAAGGGACGAACCCTATTTTCCTAGCCTTTGACTTATTGGCCACCTCTCTTGTCCTTACGTGCCGACATGAGTGAGTGGATGGTGTCACAATTATTGTGACCGCTTTCCTTTCGAAATTGGCTTCCATAAAGATCAAGTTTTGAAAACTTGACCACCATCACCATCTCTCTTTCATTTCTCTCTCCATTGATTAGTAAAATCTCTCAATTCCGAAAATGAGCTATCAAGAGGATGGCGGTGAGAGTAACGTAGGGTTGGTAATCTTTGCTTTGATCCTCTTGTGTGGTCAAATTTTCGTTATCTGGAAGCTGATGTTAGAGACAGCCGAAGAATGACGTCAGGAACTCGATCGCAAGAACTTGCATGATGAGTAGACCACTTAAATTTTGCACAGCTGCTGTTGTGGTAACTTATGTTTTGAGTCATGATTTTGCGTTTTGAGTCAAGGGAATAACTGATTTGAATACTTAAAGGTGGAAGAGAAGTAGAAATTATTATTAAGAAGGAACTGGGTACATGAACTGGTAGTACAAACGGCTATTCAGGTCGTGTTCTTGGAACTAACTCCGTGAAAGATCCACTAACCGATCGGACGCTTTCGCTTCTTTCCCTTGTCAGCCTCCAGTATCTGGTTGGCCGCTTCTTGCATTCCGTCTTTAACCCGCTTCTTCCCGCAGCAAAACTTGACTGTTTCCGCTTGGTCTGGTTTTCCTCTGATGGCCACTCCTGTCTGCGTAACATGAGCCATGTTAAGCGGAAATTACCTGCCTACTTTTGGTACAGAGAGAAAAGGGTTTCCGAATTGATCAAAAACGGTACACCACCCTCCCTTAAAAAGGAAGGCAAAATTCAGTTCCATAAGCTGGCTCATGCTAATGAAACTACCGACCATGTTAGGCATCAGTAACACGTCCGGTATGATTAGGGGACCCAACCTAATGGCACCCTTCCCTTTGGACTTTGCCTGGGAACCCCTTCCAAAGGAAACGAGTTGGTGAAAGCTACGATCTAGTGACACGAAAGAGTTTTCATTCGAAGTCATGTGGTTAGGGCAGCTACTATCTAGTGTCCATTCCATTTTAATAGAATCGCAAAAGGGACAGAAATCGGTCAAGAAAGGATTACCAGAAGGGACTGGTGGACTCTCGGTGGAGGGAAAAAGGTTGAGGAATGGAGTCGCTCCTGCATCTTTTCCTTCCATTCGAACCTTCCGTAAGTATTGACAGAATCCCTTCAGTATACCTTGCGAGTGACACTCGGAACCAAGCTTCATCCGGGTTAAATACCCAAGCGAAGGGAACATTGATCTCTGATACGAAATCTACGTAAACCTCTCGCTTTCGGCAAGGACACATGGACGGCTGAGAAACCTCTCGCTTTCGGCGAGGACGCGTGGGCGGCTAAGAATCGGCCACCGCATCAGCTCTACTTTTGAGGCACCGCTAAAGCGCTAAGCATGTGTTGTCATGTCGTTCTCTTTACTTTTGACTTTCGAGTCCGAACGGCGGCTTCATGGGCAAGCCAACCGCAACCTCTTCTTCTTTAAATAGACGCCTCCCTCTAAGTCATTCTCTGAAGAAAGATGACTTGCTCTGATGAAACTGAAACCTTGTGTGGGATAAATTTCATCCTCCTGATAATCATTCTTCTCCTCGTGGCTATCACCTTCATCCTAAAGTTATGCAAGCATATAAACCGACGAAGGCGTCAAGAAAATCCTCCAGAAGGAACAATTCGGCGGAGTCGAACAGAAGATCCATCCCGCATGCCTTAGTATTTCCTCAAATTCATGATTGTACCCTTATTCTCTTTCTTGTGGTTTTTGCCTGGGACCTAAGCATGTATGGTCTCAGACGGTGCATACGTTCTCTAATCTCTGGCTAGTTGGTAAGAATTCTGTTTCTCAGAATCCCTGCAGATGACAGGTGAACCAAGAGATGCCAATAGATTGTATCGATACTTTAACTAATAAATTTAAGACGATCTTGTATTACACACTTGTCTAATCGTACTTGCCGACACTTTCAAGTGGGCAAGGCTCAATGACAACACCTTTCCTGTTCGTTTTCTCGAATGAAAAACTAAGTTTTCCACGTGGTGAATTGCTCTGGGTTGGTCCAAGAAACATCTGACAGAGTGAAAATTTTTCGTGAAAGACTCAGAGTAGCTTAGATCGCCATAAGTAGTATGCAGACGGTCGAGCTCGAGTTGTAAGTGGTGAGATTGGTGAAAAGGACTTTCTTAAGGTATCTCCTTGGAAAGGTATAATGAGATTTGGGAAGAAGGGAAAGTTAGCTCCAAGGTATATTGGACCATATGATATCATTGGTAAGGCGAGACCGGCGGCTTACGTCCTAGCTTTGCTCAGCAACCTAGACAGAATTCATAATGTGTTTCATGTGAGTATGCCTAAGAAGTACTATGTGGAGCCTACCCATATCATCAAACCTGACGAGGTAGAATTGGAAGAGGATTTGAGTTATCAGAAAGTACCAGTTCAGATTGTGGACTCGCAAGTTCGAATTTTGAGAAGTAAGAAGATTCCAATGTTGGAAGTGGTGCGGAGAAACCATGAAAGTGAGTCTGCTACGTGGAAACGGAATCGAGTATAAGAGAAAAGCATTTTGAGCTTGTAGATGCTTACTTAGCAGATTGATGTTTTGTTATGAATATTGTGCTCTTGTTGTGATCACTTAGTATAGGTATCGTGTATCTAAAATTTGAAACTTGGCGTGTTACATGTTTGTTTGTTTGAAATCACCTAATTTGCTAGAACAATAATTGGTTAGACTGGTGGGGGAAACTGTTAGAGGTGAACATTAGAACTTAGATTTCGAGGACGAAATCTTTTTTTTTTAGAGGGGAGGAATTGTAACATCCCGTTCCGAGCATATAAAAAAAAATTGGTACGGTTGATTCTTTTTATACGATGAGAAATGACCGTAAATTAATGACTAAATGAATAACCGTATCAATTTAATGATTTCGGGTCAAGTTAAGTTCTCTCGCGGTAGTCAAAAATTACGTGTGACCGAGTAGGTTGAGGAACCGAACAAAAATCTTAAGTACGTATTTATTTCTATTCATCAAATTAATGCACACATTTTATTCTAATGCTGTGGAACAACTTTCAAAAAGGGGGACAGTGGCACATGGGAGGGGTGACTAATCGCATCCCAATTTGTTTGTTCATGAAATAAATCTTTGCTTTATTTGATATGACGTGGATAAGGATGACACTCATCCCATCCCATTTTGTTTGTTCATGAAATAATAAAGTGGGTAGTTGCATTAAGCAGCTTCACGGCCTTAGCACATATATAAATAACCCATAAGTCATTAACTAGGGAAGGAGATGGAAGTTGTGAGCAGATTGTATAAGAGAAGTAAGAACGTGAATTTACACGGTGCTTGTCATAACGAACATCAGTTGAAATTAGGGTTTCGACCCGAAAGCTAGTGGGAAGGTTCAGTCGATTTCTTTTTGGTGAGGGTCTCCTGCTTATCCTACCGGGTTAGACGTTCCTTTATGTGTCCATTAATTATTAAGGATTATATGCATGTTAGGATAGTGGCCTACAACCCTAGGGCCGTATGTGAATTGTTGTTATTGATATGTATACATGAATCTGTTATTGTACTCGTTCTGCTTACTTGATATTATACCTGATATGATATTCGTGTTCTGTTGTGATCTGATTGTGATAACAACTCACCTAGATTGATGTTTCAAGGAGAATAATCTGGAACTGCTTGATCACGTAGATAGGGCCCGTATGCTGGAGACTACATGTGTTATGTTGCAGAAAACCATGTACGGTCAGTTCTGCTAGGAGTAGGTCATTAGGACGGTTGAGCCTAATGACTGAACGGTTTTTCGAGAGAGTTGTATGTTTATGAAGTACCGGTTGGGTACTACCTGTTCTGCCCGGGAGTCTACCAGCATACGTGAGCCGGGATCCCAATTAAAATATGAGCTAACAAGTTAGGTTTACAGGTTGACCTCATGTGATACATGTTGTCATACTTGTTATGTGACTTACTTGCACCTTAGTATGACCATGGGCTCAAGGCTCTCACTCAGTGAAGTAGCACTGACCCTTATTTGTTTCCCCCAGACCGTTAGTAGTCTGTGCAGGTGTACACTTGATTCTACAAGAGCTACATGCCACCTAGGAGAGCTATTTAGGTTGGCAAGCGTGGTGATGAGACCAGGTAGAATCGGAAGAATGTGTCTTGATCCTCGCCCTCTGATTTTAAGTTTTCACACGTTTTTGAGATACACTACCTTGTCATATGCATATGTCATGGTTAGTCACATATTGTGTATATATGTCTATGTTCTGTAGCCTGTTCAGTATCATATGATGTCAGTGTGACTAAGTGTATGAGAAATGCTTGATGAACTGTATGGAAGAAGTGAACCGCTTGTGGTATCTGTGGAGCATGTGACTCCTCCTCTGTTATGTGTTCATGAGGAACTTCTGTTGGATCATGTTTAAATGAAGATATAAGTTTTCAGATCATTACGAGTTGTTTTCAGATAATAGTTTTAATTTATGCTCATTTACACATACAATTTATTTAATTATTAATAAATCAGTACTCTACATTCATATCTTATAAATGAATGCTCTACACTTATATATAGGTTACTTTAATGGAAAAATCATGGATTCATATGCCTTGTAATACTCCTGAGTATTATGAAGGTATCGAACAATTCCTCAATTTCGCTTTAGCACATGCTAATGATGGGACACATATTTTGTGTCCTTGTCCAAAGTGCAATTTCAAGAAATGGAAAAGTAGATGTGAGGTGCATGATCATTTATCTAGAAAGCGGTTTCCTGAATATTACGTCGATTGGATTAGGCACGGGGAAACACCAATTCAATAAGAAATTGGTGCGAGTTTTCAAGTTCCAGAAGCGGCTAAAAATATTACTGCCATGACTCTCAACGTGGCAGAGTGTGCATAACCTGTTGAACCAGATATGATGCATCAATTTTTGAATGATACGTTTAGAGTGATTCCAGAGGAAGGGGGTTCTGGTGATCAAGGTAATGTTGATGATACCTGATGATGAGGAGCTAGAAGATATACCAATGGCTGAGCAGAACTCTGAACCCAATGATGAGTTTTTTCGGCTAATGAATGAAGGAGAGTGATGACACTCGATTTGACGTGATTATCAGCCTCATTTAAGCGACATTCCCTTGCTTGAAACGTGGTTTTAGGGGTAAAATAGCGAATATTCACTCAACTACCCTATTTCCTACCGATTTTGTTACTTTGGCCCTTTTTGGGTCTATTTGATGGTTTTCTAGTGTTTTTGTAAGAGCGCAGGTTTTTATCGTCAAATACGTAACCACGGATGTGTTCAAGACCTCAAGGAGTGAACCGGAATCGAACCAGAAATCGAACCAGAGTCAGAACCAAAGATCCAACTGCCCAGCACAATATTTTTGCCGAAAATACAACACAGTTTTCGGCGAAAATTACCTTCAGAAACTCACAGGCTGATTTACACTGAAGTTTTCGGTGAAAACTTCCTTGAGTTTTCGCCGAAGATCGTAGAAGAAATGACACAGTGGATTTTAAGTAAAGTTTTCGCCGAAAATAGCTTGATATTTTCGGTGAAAATCCCTTCCAAATCCGGCGCTGTATTGGAAACCTAATCGTACCTATTTAAAGAGAAGCAGCCGGCAGCCAAACAATCATTAATCATTATTCATATTTTCACAAATCAGACTTTTGAGAGTCAGCCGACTCTAGGGTCGATAGATATAGTTTAGAGAGTTCGAAGATCCGTGGAGAGATCGTGACGCCATCCTTCACCTCGGAGAACTCGGAGCTTAAAGTTGAAGATCCAGGAGATTGAAGCTTCGCGGGAGTCGTCAGAATTAGGTTTTTCAGTTCTTATCTGTTCTCCCTCTGTATGATGATCTTCATTGTTGCCTTTGATTCTCTTGTTTCCGATATGAGTAACTGAACTTGTAGAGCTTAGATTAGATGAACCCTAAGTGACCCAGGGCTTTAAAGCGGTCACAGATCGGCGGTAATTAGATTCGAAGTTCAATCGGTTCTCTTTCATGTTTGATTTGTTCTTCATTGTTCATGTTTCTTGTCTGGCTTGATCACCTAGATTAGATTCTTGTTAAGCTAAGGATAGAAGCGAACGCTCGCCTTACTTTAGAACATCGAATTGAACAATTAACCTTATAATTGGAGCGTGCCTTTCGTAGGAACCGGTTAGGGTTAATCCACTGCAAGAGTAACTCACTAATCATTAGTAATTGCACCAGTTAATTAAGTCATTGCGAGAGGCGACCGTACCCGGCGGCTAGTTAATCTTGGTAGTTAGAACGGATAGAGCGAACGTTCGCCGTCTTAAACCTAAGGGTAAGGAGTTATGGTGGTGTCTTAGTAATTGATTGAATTAGAATTGAAAACCGCTGGTCTTGTGATTGCCGTTGCTCTGGTGATCTAAGGGGGATTCGAAATCTAAGTTCGTCTATCTTCTCGTTAGTCAACCCTTTACTTTTCTGTCTTTTATTTTCCTTTGTTCATTAGATTAGAAGTCGTGGAACTCACACCACGCACTACGTGTTCAAACCTGAATAAATTGCCAGCTTCTTTGAGTAGTCAAGAAGAAGAAACCTCGAGTCGAATACGATCTAGTCTGCCTTGGTAGATTAGTTATTTGATACCGCTAAAACTGCAGCTATCAAATTGGCGCCGTTGCCGGGACTCTTCTAATTGTTTGAAAGAAGAGTTGGCAAATTATTCTTCTACCTTTCCGCCTTACCATTTATTTTCCTCCATATTTTCATGATTTACCTGGGTAGTGTTTTTGAGTTTTAATTATGCAGGATTACAGGTGGGATGACCAGTACCAAGGGTGGTACATCAATGAAGCACCATATATTGAAGACTCCCAAGAGATGGATTTACACACTTATGAGCATCAACAATGGATGGCAATCACCCAAGCCGCGATCGACAACCTCCAATCAATAAACGATGCTGCTGATACAAGGAACGCCGAGCTCAAGCGACTAGCGCAATTAATGGAAGAAGATGCTCAAGAGCATTTCGAAGAAGAGCCAGAAGCTATACACGACCAGCAAATTCATCAAGAGGTGTATATACCGGCTCATCAGCATCGACAACAGACGGCAAGAGTAGAATCCGCCTTGGATGATCTCCTTTCGAATATACAAGCTCGTAACGTGATGGATGTCGAGCTCGAGCAACCAAATCCACTAATGGAAGAAAATGCTCAAGAGCCGTACGAAGATGAACATGACAACCTCACCCATGACTATTGCGAGCTAGAAGCATCTGTTGAAGAATCCTTGGCGGTGGTGGTTGATGAAGACAAAGAGCCAATCCATCTTGAAGTTGAAGCCGAAGAGGAGCACATAGAGATTGAGGAGATACCCTCACCTACACTTCCGCCGAGTCAACCTGTAGAGAAGATGGAGCTCATTGAACATGCCGCGCCGTACTACCTCTTTCCTCCTCAAGTAGGAGAATTCAAGAAGAACTGGTCATCCAACCAAGATCACGATCTATTGGAGCATTACCGGCTGCATCACCCTTCTGGAGTGCTACATGGCACTCAACCGCTGTCCTTGAAGAAGACGATTGACTTCAAGGAACTCCTAAGTTGGGGTCCCTAACAGGTATCGTCCGGCTCAAGGACGTTAAAAGAGAGCGCTTCGTGGGAGGCAACCCACGGCTGGAGTCCGTTTTTGAATTTTTGAGTCAGTCTTTTCGTCGTTCGAGTCAGGTTCAGGGGAGCCAAAAGTGTCAGTTTGTTTGATTTCATATTTTTCGTGTGTAGTTTGTGCGTCATAGAGTCAGTTACAAGTTGATTGAGGTCTTTCCGATTTTTGTGGATTTAACTGTGATTTTCTGAAGTCTGCTGGGTTTGCAAAAATATTTTTAATCGTAGTGTTTAAAATTTTCGGCGAATATTCAACCCCATTTTCGGCGAAATCGCCTTTTGGTTTTTCAACTGAGTCTCCCTGTTTAACATTTTCGGACCGAAATTTATAATGTTTTCGGCGAAATAGTTCTTGAAAACCAGGCAGTGATTTTAACGCTTATTTTCGGCGAAAACACATGGTTACTTTCGGCTTAAACACACTTGAAAAACCGGCAGTGCATTTGAACTAAAATTTTCGGCGAAAACACCCTTTTTTTTTCGCCGAAAATCCTTTTGAAAACCACCAATCCTCCACTTAAAAAGAGTCAAAATATTTTCAAAATTCCCCTTAACCTTCTTTGTTCGACTTTTATTCTGTGAGGATCCGGGACACTTGTCCCGGTATCCTTTTGATCTTTTTGTTGTTTTTATTTTTGTAGGAACTCGAGTAGCTACTCCGCTCCTCTCCGAACTCTCCGTGCTCATCCGCTACACCGACCATCACCTTCCAGGTTCTTCGTATCTCTCTACTCTAGTTTAGTCCTGTGAGGACACAGAACCGCTTAAGTGTGGGGTAGGAATCTAGGATTATGCATGATCTTGTTTGATTTTCTGTGATTCCGTGGTTCAATTTTAAAATTTCTCTTGCATAGAATTGCTCAATTCTTGACTTTTGATGTTAAATTGACTTCAATTTTGAACAATGACGTCTAGACTGTTCCACTTAGAACCTGTAACCAACGTGTCGAAACTGATATTAAATGAGTCTAGGTCAGAACAGATCATAAATCACTTCAGTAGTTGAAACTTGAATTAATTGAATTGATTGGTTTGTTAATAACAAAGCTCGATAACACCGTTCTAAGATGATAGATGCTAGCTTCTCCCATGTTTTTCACTCCATATTTGTTCACCTGTGATTGTGGCTAGAGATTAGACGGAAATCCAATTCGAAATCTCGTGTAAAAAGTTATAACTAGCTAGGATCAAGTGGCTAAATTGTTAAATCAAGTGTTTGAGTGGTGAAATTCGAGTTGTGCAAATCAATGTAAAGTTCTTTAAAGTGCTGAAAAAAAAGCTAGGCAAGGCCGACACCTAAGTGAAGTGTTCGGGTTGAGCACTAGCATAAGCACAAATACTGTGAGCTAGGTAGGTCCAACACCTAAGTGAAGTGTTTGGTATCGAGCACTAGTATGCAGTAAATCAATTGAAGGAAGAAATTGAACTTGAAATAAATCATTGTTTAAATCGGTCCTAGCTAGAACATGCAACGTACAGATCTAGAAACGGACGAAGTCGAGTCGATAGCCGCGTCACTTTTCCTACCTCCGCATCCACATCATGGCTAGAGTTTAAAGTCTTTTTTTTTATTAGAATTGGTGTTATCGTAGTCGGTTAATTATGATTAATTGTTTTGCCAAGAAACGAGCTTTGTTAAAACCACTACTTGAAGTGTGCAGAAATTAGTGAGATCGAAAACTTGTTTGGTTGATGTTTTTACATGTGTAGGTTAAGTTTCTACGTGGAACAGTCTAAACCAAATTGTTAGAATTGAATCTCGGTTTAATCTCGTGTCATTTGTGAATTTGAGTGTGTTCTAGTTCAGTTTGCTTGAGGACAAGCAAAAGCTTAAGTGTGGGGTATTGATGACACTCGATTTGACGTGATTATCAGCCTCATTTAAGCGACATTCCCTTGCTTGAAACGTGGTTTTAGGGGTAAAATAGCGAATATTCACTCAACTACCCTATTTCCTACCGATTTGGTTACTTTGGCCCTTTTTGGGTCTATTTGATGGTTTTCTAGTGTTTTTGTAAGAGCGCAGGTTTTTATCGTCAAATACGTAACCACGGATGTGTTCAAGACCTCAAGGAGTGAACCGAATCGAACCAGAAATCGAACCAGAGTCAGAACCGAAGATCCAACTGCCCAGCACAATATTTTCGCCGAAAATACAACACAGTTTTCGGCGAAAATTACCTTCAGAAACTCACAGGCTGATTTACACTGAAGTTTTCGGCGAAAACTTCCTTGAGTTTTCGCCGAAGATCGTAGAAGAAATGACACAAGGGATTTTAACTAAAGTTTTCGCCGAAAATAGCTTGATATTTTTGGCGAAAATCCCTTCCAAATCCGGTGCTGTATTGGAAACCTAATCGTACCTATTTAAAGAGAAGCAGCCGGCAGCCAAACAATCATTAATCATTATTCATATTTTCACAAATCAGACTTTTGAGAGTCAGCCGACTCTAGGGTCGATAGATAGAGTTTAGAGAGTTCGAAGATCCGTTGAGAGATTGTGATGCCATCCTTCACCTCGGAGAACTCGGAGCTTAAAGTTGAAGATCCAGGAGATTGAAGCTTCGCGGGAGTCGTCAGAATTAGGTTTTTCAGTTCTTATCTGTTCTTCCTCTGTATGATGATCTTCATTGTTACCTTTGATTCTCTTGTTTCCGATATGAGTAACTGAACTTGTAGAGCTTAGATTAGATGAACCCTAAGTGACCCAGGGCTTTAAAGCGGTCACGGATCGGCGGTAATTAGATTCGAAGTTCAATCAGTTCTCATTCATGTTTGATTTGTTCTTCATTGTTCATGTTTCTTGTCTGGATTGATCACCTAGATTAGATTCTTGTTAAGCTAAGGATAGAAGCGAACGCTCGCCTTACTTTAGAACATCGAATTGAACAATTAACCTTATAATTGGAGCGTGCCTTTCGTAGGAACCGGTTAGGGTTAATCCACTGCAAGAGTAATTCACTAAGCATTAGTAATTGCACCAGTTAATTAAGTCGTTGCGAGAGGCGACCGTACCCGGGCGGCTAGTTAATCTTGGTAGTTAGAACGGATAGAGCGAACGTTCGCCGGTCTTAAACCTAAGGGTAAGGAGTTATGGTGGTGTCTTAGTAATTGATTGAATTAGAATTGAAAACCGCTGGTCTTGTGATTGCCGTTGCTCTGTTGATCTAAGGGGATTCGAAATCTAAGTTCGTCTATCTTCTCGTTAGTCAACCCTTTACTTTTCTGTCTTTTATTTTCCTTTGTTCATTAGAATAGAAGTCGTGGAACTCACACCACGCACTACGTGTTCAAACCTGAATAAATTGCCAGCTTCTTTGAGTAGTCAAGAAGAAGAAACCTCGAGTCGAATACGATCTAGTCTGCCTTGGTAGATTAGTTATTTGATACCGCTAAAACTGCAGCTATCAGAGAGAAACCATTATATGACGGGTGCACGAAATTCTCCAAGCTATCATTCTTGATGCGATTGTACCATTTAAAGTACATGCACAAGATAAGTGAAAAAGCCATGACAAAGATCTTAGAGTTATTGAGAGAGGATTTCGAATTTGCCAAGATACCAAAATCAATCTACGAGGTGAAGAAGGATATAAAAGCTCTTAGGCTTGACTACATCAAAATTGATGCTTGTAAAAGGATTGCATGTTATACACAGGCGATGCTTTACACAAGGACAAGTGCACAGTTTGTGGTGAGTAGACATATGAGGATTCAAAGACTAGTGGAGCTGGGAATGGGAATAAGAAGAAATAAACAAAACCTAAGAAAGTATTTCGATACTTTCCTCTAATACCTAGGCTAAAAAGATTGTACATGTGTCAACAATCAGTCGAGAACATGATTTGGCATGCTATAGAGAAGAATAGTGATGGGATGATTCAACATCCAAGAGATGCTCACTCGTGGAAGACATTTGATGCTCGTTATCCAGAATTTTATGATGACCCATGAAACATCTAACTCTGTCTAGTTACTAATGGATTTAATCCCTTTGGTACAATGAGCACTTCTCACAGCACTTGGTGAATTGTTGTAGTCCCATATAACACCCCGCCTTGGTTGTGTATGAAACAAACAAGTCTTATGCTTTCAAGTATCATTCCTGGTCCGACTCAACCTGGTAACGACCTAGATGTTTACCTTCAACCACTTATTGATGAATTGAAGATGTTGTGGGATGGAGTTGAGGCATATGATTCATTTAAGAAGGAAAGGTTCACCTTGAAAGCAGCACTAATGTGGACGATAAGCGATTTCCCAGGTCTTTGTAACCTGTCTAGTTGGAATACGTACATTGGTACCGCATGTCTATGTTGTAATAAGGATCAAGAACCCCTTCGACTAAAACATGGTTTGAAGTGGTGTTTTATAGGTAGTCGTCGATTTCTACCAAGAGGACACTGATTTCGTTTGCAAAAGACAAGGTTCAATGGTCAAACAGAGCTGCGGGATCCTCCAAGAAAACTTAATGGTTTTGAGATCTTGGAGCAACTGGAAAATGCGAATGTCACCTTCGGAAAGGGGCAACTAGCCAATAATGGTTTGGCAGGGAAGAAAAAACAGGAGCAATGGAAGAAAAAGAGCATCTATTTTCAACTACCATATTGGGAGTTCAACGAGTTACGTCACAATCTCGATTTGATGCATATAGAAAAGAATGTGTGATAACATATTATACACCTTATTGAATGATAAATTGAAGAGGAAAGATAACCAAATTGCTAGAAAGGATTTGAAGTGGATGAATATCAGAAGTGAGCTATGGCCTTTGGAGGATGGGAAAACGTGTCCTGCTGGTGCGTTCACTCTTGGTAAGCAAGAAATTGATGAAATGCTCAGAAGCTTGAAAGGGATATCTTTTCTTGATGGTTATGCAAACAACATTTCACATTGTTTGGCTTAAAGAGTCATGATTCACATATCATTCTGCATGATTTGCTGCCTAATGTGATACGAAATGTATTGCCTTTTGGCGTGTCAAGGGTACTGGTTGAGATATGCTCTTGCTTGAAGCAGTTGTGTGCACGATCGCATTCCATACCCGACTTGGAAAAGTTACATGATCGAATTGTATTAGCTTTGTGCCATTTGGAGATGATTTTCCCTCCTTCATTCTTCATTGTAATGGTGAAACTCCTACTACATTTGGTAGAAGAAGTAAAACTTGGTGGACCAGTTCAATACCGATGGATGTATCCCATCGAGAGGTATATATAACAAGTCCTTATAATAGTACCTTAATTTCCAGTTTCTAAACAATCATTGCAACATTGAAATATGTCTATGGTTATTAGGTTTTTAGGAAAATTGAAAACTTTTACTCGAAATAAGGCAAATCCTGAAGGTTCAGTTGCTGAAGGATGGAGGTTGGAAAAAATATGCAAATTCTTCTCCCAGTATTTTGATGGAAGCGTGGATACAAAATATAATCAAGAAAAACGAGTTGTTGATGCTCCTAATGGTTATTATCATGATACGAATGTTAATTTCTTGGTGGAAAATCATTGTACTGGGCAACCCTTTAAACTATCTGACATGGAGATGCTTCAACCTCATCGTCATGTGCTAGTTAACTTTGCTATAGTGGAGCATTTTCTCATGTAAGTCGTTGTCAAGCTTTATGAAGTATCCCTTTGGCAGTGTGTTTTTTACATTATCTTAAATCAATGTAGGGAGTGTAAGGATGCCACAGAATCTCGGTTGGGCAGGAGACGTACAAATGTGATTGTGGTTCAAAGATATGTACATAGACACTTTGTACAGTGGTTTAGTGAACGAGTAATTAACATTAATTTATTGTGGTAATAATGCGTGTACATGAACATTTATCTAATATTACTAGAAAAATACCTGCAGATTCTAAATGATCCGATTAGAACTCACGATGACGATCTCATCATGCTTGGACGAGGTCCAGTATCTTGGGCTACAAGATACACTGGATATGACATCAATGGATATAGGTTTCGCACACTAGATAGTGACCTAACATTGAAAACACAGAACAATGGTGTTGCAGGTAGTTTTGTAATTAGTAGTGTATCTAGTTCATCATATAACGATCCAATTCGTAGTGATCTATGGTAATATAGGAAGATAGTGGATATTGTGGAGCTAAATTACAATGGACGGTACACGACCTTGTTCAAATGTAAGTGGATATTGTGGAGCTAAATTACAATGGACGGTACACGACCTTGTTCAAATGTAAGTGGGTGGATACTATCAATACGACATGGAACAAGATAGATACATTAGGATTCAGATTGATCAATTTCAGTCACTTGAGAGATATAGGTGACAAAGATGATCACGAGCCATTCATTAGTGCGAGTGACGTACGAATGGTGTTTTATGTCTCCGACACACGAGATGCAGACTAGTGCATACCAATTCACATCAAACCAAGAGATACATATGAGATGGGTGATGAGGACGAACAAGAATGTCTACCACTTTCCAACCAAACTTTGCCTGTTACGGATAGCATTGTCGACTTAGAAATTGTTAGAGATGGTGTTGTTGCAAACTTTGATTAGATTACATAAACATTATGTATTTATGTTATGTACCTCATCTTTATTATATATGTAACGGGATTGAGATTTGGTGTTCTATTGTTTTTTTGTACATTATGTGACATCTATAATATCTATGTTCATTGGTAGCTATGTCTGCTCATGATGAGATGGTAGTTCGAGCTGTGATGAGGAGAGTGGTCCGACTCATGTGGATGATGTCATAGATAATGGGAACGGTGCTCCATAAGTGTCGGCTAAGATCCAAGGTCATTGGTCATTACCTATTATAGGTACGTAAACACTTGTTTTTGTTTTCTTGTTTGCATATTGATTCAAACATTAATTAACTTTAATTTCATATTCGTAGATGGTGATGGGGTTGTGACACTCACATCGGTTAAGACAAAAGAGCGTGGAAAATATTTGATGGGTGGGAAGAAGGTTTACACCTTTAATGGTGGTTCTTCACCAACTGGTGATGATACATCACAATTCCTTGGTCAGCTCATTAGTGATATGGGACGATAGCACAAAATGTACCCAATTCCTTACAAGGATTGGAGGCACATGACAAAGGAGCTCAAGGATAGAGCGTGGAAAACATGTTTTCTGGTATGAGTTTTTATTTTGTTCCTTGTATTGTTCTGTTTTCAAATACTAAGATGGTTTCAAAAGTACAGACGCAAATCCATGTTGATGATAGTGAGATTGAAGCAGTTAGGAGGTATATCGAGCTTGTTCTAGCAGAGCGATGGAGGAAGCACAAGCTCTATCTCTATAAGATGCATTTCACTAAGCGACAACTTCCCGATGAAGAGAAGAGGCAAAGACCCCCAGAAGGGTTCGCCCTCCAGGATTGGGTGAAGTTTCTTGATATTATGGACACGGATAAGGCAGTAATTAATTCAAGTGTACCTCCAACTCCCTTTCGTTATCTTATATGTGATCTTTAACTAAATCTTTCAAATTGGTACAGAAACAACGAGAAATAAACAAAACGAACAGGAATTTGAAGAAGATCAATCATCGAAGTGGTTCTCGTCCCCAACAATGGTGGAAGAATGATTATGAGCTTGAGCATGGTGAGCCTCCCTCTAGAGGTGACATATTCATCGCCATGCACAAAGGAAAAGACGGGAAGTACAAAAGTGATGAGGCTAAAGCTGTTGGGGTAAGTATCATGCTAAAACTTTTTAATTTCAATCGAAGCATAAGCATAGAATAGAGAATCTCACTCAATCCACATTGCTTGGTTTGTATTATAGCTTCATACAGTACAGTTATGAAAGTCAACCCTATCTGTTAAACAAGCCCGCCCAACACCCTGTGCTGGTCGGCCCACCAGCACATGACCTCATATTATTAGGGGCCTCCTAAGGAATTAGTTATATGTATAATAGTCTGTTAAAAAGGAACTTTGAGCCGTATATTATTGGGCCTACCTACAGTTATATATAAAGTATAATATAAAATTAATGGATAAAATGTAGCCCATGCCCTTATAGTGTTACTAAATTACGCGATATATCATCATAGTTAAGATTCTGCATCGCGTGCTATTATAGTAACTTTTAGCTGCATCGCGTGCCATTATAGTAACTTTTAGGTGCACTTACCGAATTTTGCCGGTTTCTCAAATTCTAGCAGGTTACAAGTTAATGACGTGGCTGTAAAAAAATGTAATAATGATATTTATTTTAACATTTTAATTTTTTCAAGTGACCATTATTATGGTAAAATACTTTAATATGTTAAATAAGAATTTGAATGTAAATAATATTATTTATTTTAACATTTTTTTCATGTGACAATTACTTTTGTGAAATACTTTAATATGTTAAATTTCGTACGCAATTTTCCTATGACGATCAAGACACTTAGGCCCCGTTCACTATAAATTATCTTAAATTATATAATTGGGTGAATTTTATAATTTAGATAATTATAATTCATAATTGAAATTCTGTTCACTTGGGCTTTTGTAAATTATGAAATTAAATAATTTCATAATAATAATTGTGTTTATTACTTTAGTTGAATTACAAATTATGCATTCTTCTAGAATTCTAGTTAATCACATATAACACTCGTCTAAACTCGACTAATTACTAGCACATTCATCACTCAACATCTGATTTGCAATCCCGTCACGCTTAGAAGCCATTTCTCGCACCTGTGATGAAGACGTCCCAAATTCTATACGAGCCACTAATTCACTTGTTTCTACTTGACCATCACTCTCTTCAAATTAATAAAACACACACCTCACACACCTCTCTCTAAAAAACATTCAAATCCAATAACCTTCATCCACTACAGTCGGTTCCAATATGGCATTCACTCATGGATCACGAAGCCGCTCGCGTGATAACGGTAAGTTCGATGTTGTGGTGTTCGAGTCATGTACTTTATCTTGTGCCCTAATTACTTTTGTTATTGTTGTGTAGTTACAGAAGTTGATCGTATCATGTACAAGATGAAGAAGCCGGAGGAAGACCTCTTCATTTATGAGGAAGTGAGGTTAACTGCTGGTTCGATTTGAGGGCAACCAGATCCGTTCGATTAAAGGATCTCGGACCCTATTTTGGTTGCCCTCTCGAGAGGGAGGTATACATACATTAACTGTTTATTTCATATTAGTACCTGATGTGACTTTAATTAGTGCATTTTAGGCTTATGAATGACCTTTGAAATGCCCGTGTTTGATTCTTAAATGCCGTGTTTAATGTGTTTTTATCGGAGTTTTGTGCTTAGTGCTATTCTGTTGCCCGGTTGCTACTTTGAGGCCAATTCCATGTCTATTGGAAGTGTTTTCTTTGTATTTTCAGGTCTTGGCATTGTAGTACTGGTGACAAGGAGCACGTAGGATCAAACGGGTGGTCAATCAGAGCTAGGACGGAGGAGATATGAGCGTTGCAAAATCGAGCCTTCTGCAGAGTGCAGGGGTGCACGCCGTGCAGGTGTGCACGCCGTGCATAATGCACGCCGTGCACCGTGCACGGTTGGTGCACGGGCTGTTCAGGAGGCTCCGAAAGAAGATGCAGCTCCAAGGTGCACGCCGTGCAGCCTTGCACGCCGTGCACCCGCCTGCACGCCGTGCAGGGGTGCACGCCGTGCACTTCCCTCTGCACTATATAAACCCACGTTTTTCACTCTTTTGGGGGAGGAATGGATATCTCTTGAACCCCTTGTACATATCCACGAACCCTCAAACCCTAGAGCACGTTTTTGGAGCAATTTGAAGCCATTGGAGCTAGGATTGAAGCCAACAAACCTTGGGAGAAGTGCTTGCAAGTGGAGAAGTGAAGATCATCTCAAGGATTCATCCATGGTGTTCTTGGTGACCATTCTTCCTTCTTTTCTCTTTACTCCCTTGGCCATGTGTGGCTGATTTTCTAGGGTTCATCTTGGATGGGTAGAATAGTTGTGCTATGATAGAGAGATGATTGTATAGAACTTGCCATGATTGATCTTGGTTGTATGAGGATGATTCCTAGACTTGTTCTTAATGCCATTTTATGCCATGTTTGCTTAATTTGGTCCATTCATTGTAATTTGATGCATGAGAGTGCTTGGATTGCATAGATTGTAGGTCTATGGATTGAAGTGAGTGTGTTCTAAGAGATTAGATCATCTCAATTCAACCATAGTTGCATGATTTCTCACTTGTGCATTTTATCGAACACTTGGTGTGCATTAGGATTTTCACTCAATTGAACTTTGATTAGTCTTTGGCTGATTCTCTTAGTGTTAGGACATTGACATGAGAGTGTGGTGTCTAGCCTAGTGGTCATAGAGTCATAGGAGAGGGTTTTGTAGCTTGGCATTTCATCAAACACCTTTAATGCATCCTTAGTCACTTAGCTTGAGAGCGAGAGCCTAGGTTGAGTGGTTCTAGGATAGGGATTTAGTGCGACGAGAGTGCATTGAGTCTATAGAAGTGAAATGCGTGGTCATTCGATTGCTTCCTCGAGCATGTTTTGGCTTGTTTGTGCATTTGTACCTCTTGAGCATGATGAAACTACCCACCAAGAGAACCCCCTTTGTCTTTGATTTGCCCCCTTTTGTTTTGCTTTGTTTGTTTAGTTTTCTTTTGTTATTTTTTCAAACCAAATCTTTTTTTAAATGAATAGACCGTCTACGAGGAATGTGAGTAGAGGCCATTGAGAGAACCCCGTGGAATACGACCTTGGTAAACACGTGTTATCAAGTTTTTGGCGCCGCTGCCGGGGACTTTCTCAATCCTTTGAAAGCATTTAGTAGTGGACCGTTCTATTCGCTTCCTTCCATTTTAGTTTTGCTTCTTTGTTATTTGTTTTTGTATTTGTTTTTTGTGGTTTTGTTATCCCGCATTGTTGTACTACTTGGTTGTGTTTGTTGTGCGTGTTTGTAGGCCCCTTATCCACCTATCTAGTTCATGGGAGCAAGGTTGCAAGTAAGATGAACTCGTGGAATGGAAATCAAGGTTATGGTCCCTATCAAGGGTGGAATCCATCTCCTAATCCATATTATGGTAATCCTACTTCATCCAACTACTACCAAGGAACTTATGAGGGAGATAGCCAATGGTGGGGTCAAGAACAACAAGCTTCAACACCCATGTGGAATGAGAAATGTCTCTTTCCATCTCCACCCTACCATCAAGTGTTTCCGGAGTACTATCAAGAGGAATTCACAAGTCAAGAACAACATTCTCCACCGCCTTCAATGTTAGAGGAGCTCTTTAAGATGGTTAGAGAAAGCGAGCGCCCTCAAGAGGATTTCACAAGCTATGAGCAACCCTCTCAACCTTCTTCTATGTTAGAGGAGCTCTTGAAAATGGTGAAGGAAAGTGAGCGTCCTCGAGAGGAGTTTGTAAGCTATGAGGAACCTCCTCCACCTCTTTCCACACTTGAGGAAGCTTTGAAGATTGCGGAAGATAATGCGAACCAACTCAATCGTTTAGCTCAAGGCGGGACACTCATCAAGGAAGCTCTAGAGGAGGAACAACAATGTCCATCTCCCCCCACAATTGAGGAGATGTTGCAAATTGCTGAAGATAATGCGGCCCGGTTGGATCGTTCAACTCAAAGTATGAAGCTCATCTCTGACATCCTTGAACCGGAAGTGCTTGTCATGGAAGAAGAAGAAGGTGAGTTCCCCCCAAGAAGAGTTCATGAGCCATGAGAAACCTCTTCCATCTCCTTTCATGCTAGAGATCTTACAAATTGCGGAGGATAATGCAAACCGAGTTAACCGCTTGTCCCAAAGCATAGAGCTCGTCACGAAGATTCTTGAGAATGAGCGACATCCCAATCATTTGGAGAATGTTTATGATGATGAGGATGACACTTGTGAATCCGAGGAGCTTGACACGGAAGAAGAGTTGGTAATGGAGGAGAGTGAGGAGCATGTTCTTCCCATGGAGACGCCATATGACAATGATGTGAGGTACGAAGAACCAAGGAGACTTGAGGATGATGACCCTTTAGAGGAGGTGAGAGAAGATTTGGAGACGCTTCAAGAAGAGGTGGCATCGAGAGTGGAGCACGAAAGTGAACAACACCACCCTATTGAGGTCCCACCAAAGGTTGTGAGTACTCTTCAATCTTCTTGCTTGATCATGAAGTACTTGTGTCAAGAGACGGACACAAGCTTTATAACCTCCCCTAAGGTGATAATGGAAGAGAAGTCGTCCATGTGTGAACCGGAAGACTCCTTGAGTGGCATCACCAACTTGGAGACAATGGAACTCAATGGAGGCTCCCTACCATACTTTCTTCCTCAAGCTTCGACACTCAAAGGTAGCAAGCCACCCCAAGGTCTCAAGTGCTATACAAGCATCAATGTGCATTGGCTAGTCTACCATTCCTCCAAGATGCTACTTGGAGCTCAATCTTCATCATGGAAGAAGCTACTTGACATCAAGGAGGTACTAAGTTGGACACCATAACACAGGTATCGTCGAGCTTAAGACGTAACCAAGCGCTTCTTGGGAGGCACCCCATGTTATCTTTACTTTTATTGCTCTTGATTGCTCTTTTAGTTTTTGTGTTGTTTTAGCTTTTTGAATAAGGTTGGCAAGCATTTTGGATCACTCTTCACCAAGGAACATCTTGGAACTTTTTCACCTCTATTACGTCCTATGCTCCTCTCTACCAACGCGGTAACTTTGTTCCACCTTACCCTCTCTCTCTTGATCATTGAGGACAATGCTCATGTTAGTCGTAGGGGAGTTTGAGGTTTGGTGTGATTATTTGTGGTAGAGATATAATCATATGCTTTGATGATTTGCATGATCTTAATTGAATGTCGAATTCCTCTATTGTAGAATCGTTCGGTTCTTGACGTTTGATGTTTAATTGACTTCAAGTCTTCACAATTGATGTTTAGATTGTTCCACTTAGAACCTATAACCGGCATGTTAGCACTAATATCAAATGAGTCTGGATCAGAACTGAGATCTTATCACTCTTATATGTTAGTTGATTGGTTGATACGTGTTTTATACCACTCGATAACACCGGTCTAGGATGATGAAGGCAATCAGAATTTCTTCCCCTCTTCCATGTTTTTCATTCTCTTTTTGATCTTTCGTGATTGTGGCTTGAGACTAGTCGGAATCCAATTCGAAATCTTGTACGGAAGTTGTTAAGGGGCTAAGGATCAAGTGGCTAAATTGTGAAAAAAAAATGCTCAAAAGAAAAGCTAGGCAAGCTCGGCACCTAAGTGAAGTGTCGGGTTGAGCACTAAGCAAAAAGGGCAAAGGCTGTGAGCTAGGCAGGTTCAACACCTAAGTGAAGTGTTGAATCGAGCACTAGTATGCAGTAAGAAAAAAAAAGAAAAGAAAAGAAAGAAAAAGAGTTCTCAAAATATAGCCCTTGATCCTAGCCAGAGTTTGTAAAGTGCGGATCTAGAAGCGGATGAAGTCGAGTCGATAGCCACATTCACGACTCACGATCCATGTTCCGATTTCAAGTCCTTTTGATTAGAGTCGGTGTTGTCGTGGTCGGTTTTGCTGTGTCCCAATCAACCACTACTTGAAGTGTGCAGAAATTGGTGAGGTTTAGACTTGTTTGGTTGATGTTCTTGCATGTGTAGGTTTAGTTTGTTCGTGGAACAGTTCAAGCTAAATTGTGATTGCTTGAATCTCAATGGACCGAACTTGTCATTTGTGAACTTGGATGTTTTCTAATTCATTTGCTTGAGGACAAGCAAAGCTTAGTCGTAGGGGAATTTGATGTGACTTTAATTAGTGCATTTTAGGCTTATGAATGACCTTTGAAATGCCCGTGTTTGATTCTTAAATGCCGTGTTTAATGTGTTTTTATCGGAGTTTTGTGCTTAGTGCTATTCTGTTGCCCGGTTGCTACTTTGAGGCCAATTCCATGTCTATTGGAAGTGTTTTCTTTGTATTTTCAGGTCTTGGCATTGTAGTACTGGTGACAAGGAGCACGTAGGATCAAACGGGTGGTCAATCAGAGCTAGGACGGAAGAGATATGAGCGTTGCAAAATCGAGCCTTCTGCAGAGTGCAGGGGTGCACGCCGTGCATAATGCACGCCGTGCACCGTGCACGGTTGGTGCACGGGCTGTTCAGGAGGCTCCGAAAGAAGATGCAGCTCCAAGGTGCACGCCGTGCAGCCTTGCACGCCGTGCACCCTGCACGCCGTGCAGGGGTGCACGCCGTGCAGGGTGCACGCCGTGCACTTCCCTCTGCACTATATAAACCCACGTTTTTCACTCTTTTGGGGGAGGAATGGATATCTCTTGAACCCCTTGTACATATCCACGAACCCTCAAACCCTAGAGCACGTTTTTGGAGCAATTTGAAGCCATTGGAGCTAGGATTGAAGCCAACAAACCTTGGGAGAAGTGCTTGCAAGTGGAGAAGTGAAGATCATCTCAAGGATTCATCCATGGTGTTCTTGGTGACCATTCTTCCTTCTTTTCTCTTTACTCCCTTGGCCATGTGTGGCTGATTTTCTAGGGTTCATCTTGGATGGGTAGAATAGTTGTGCTATGATAGAGAGATGATTGTATAGAACTTGCCATGATTGATCTTGGTTGTATGAGGATGATTCCTAGACTTGTTCTTAATGCCATTTTATGCCATGTTTGCTTAATTTGGTCCATTCATTGTAATTTGATGCATGAGAGTGCTTGGATTGCATAGATTGTAGGTCTATGGATTGAAGTGAGTGTGTTCTAAGAGATTAGATCATCTCAATTCAACCATAGTTGCATGATTTCTCACTTGTGCATTTTATCGAACACTTGGTGTGCATTAGGATTTTCACTCAATTGAACTTTGATTAGTCTTTGGCTGATTCTCTTAGTGTTAGGACATTGACATGAGAGTGTGGTGTCTAGCCTAGTGGTCATAGAGTCATAGGAGAGGGTTTTGTAGCTTGGCATTTCATCAAACACCTTTAATGCATCCTTAGTCACTTAGCTTGAGAGCGAGAGCCTAGGTTGAGTGGTTCTAGGATAGGGATTTAGTGCGACGAGAGTGCATTGAGTCTATAGAAGTGAAATGCGTGGTCATTCGATTGCTTCCTCGAGCATGTTTTGGCTTGTTTGTGCATTTGTACCTCTTGAGCATGATGAAACTACCCACCAAGAGAACCCCCTTTGTCTTTGATTTGCCCCCTTTTGTTTTGCTTTGTTTGTTTAGTTTTCTTTTGTTATTTTTTCAAACCAAATCTTTTTTTAAATGAATAGACCGTCTACGAGGAATGTGAGTAGAGGCCATTGAGAGAACCCCGTGGAATACGACCTTGGTAAACACGTGTTATCAGTACCTTCTCGCATACTTTGAAAATCGTATAAGTTCATCTTCCTGATTTGTAAAACAAGTCGTGCGGTTATTTTGAAATATTGGATGTTCGGGAGGCCGTGGACCGTGTCACTAAGGCGAAAGACCAAATCATTCGGGGGAATAGTAGAGAACTCATTTTAGCGAACAGGGAGAAGGACAAGATCATCAGGGAGAAGGACAACATCATCGGAGAATTGAGGCGCAAATACTCAGTCTTGGAGGGCATTGTCCGGGATTTGGAGACAGAAAGATGTGAAAGTCTAGGAAGACGTGGTTGACGTACTATAGCTGTTGTTTGTTGCTTTTGTTGACTATGGTGTTTATGTCAGTTTTCCTTCAGACAATGTAATAAATTGTTAGTTTTCATCTATCAAAACGGTTATGAAAAAGACATCTATTACAAAAAATTCAAATCGAAATATCCGAATCGAAAAATCCAAATCGAAACATCTGAATAAAAAAATCCAAATCGAAATATCATAACAAGTACATATGATAAACCAAATATGAAAATTAGATCCGTCCAACATAAGTGGAATACAAAAACATAAACATAGAAATGATACAATAATATAAATCACCGCCTACGCCCCCTCTGACGCCGTGCTCGCTCCTCATCTGTGTAGCATGAAGGCGGTCGTAATGTAGCTTGATCACGTAAGCCGTGAGACCTCGGTGGTGGTGGCGGGGTGGGATGTCTCTCTGGGTTCCAGTCATCGAACGGCTCTGAAACCGAGTACTCACGTGGGGTCCACTACTGGCTGGGCCCCACCGGGGGAGTAGATTGCTGGGTGGTCCCCCACTGCTGAGTGGTCCCCCGATGCTGAGTGGTCCCCATCTCTTGCGAGGTCCCCCACTGCTGGCTGGGACCCGACTGGTCGTAATGCTGGCTGTGGTAGGAGGGTCCCGCACCCGTAAACTGCTGAGATAACTGAGAATGCACGTCTGACCAAAAATAGTGGCGGTCTGGGGCGTAGCCAATAACACTGTGCGGTCTACCCTCCTGGTCTACTGGATCCAATCCTGTACTAGGGCCTCGCTGAACTATAGGATATCCCTCGTACGGGACGTAAGACTGCTCGTACGATGCCTAAGGTGGGACGTGTGGTCCTCGATCAGTAAGCCGCTCATATCCTCCGCTAGCCGCCAAGCCACCATATAACACCTGATCCATGTCATCATCCACACTACCCCTAGCCCTACACATAACGGTAGCGCGCTCCAGCGAGTCAACCTAGAAAAAAACATGAAATAAATAATACTGTTGAAGACTGAATGAACTACTATTTAAGAATAAAGTTGAGCACGAACCATCATCTGGTACTGGGCACCATCGTGTGAGATGGCCAAGCGAGTCCGCCTCCGGTACCACTCGTCGTACTCGTCATGAAAGTGATGGCGTGAATCATCAGATGCGAGATCGCCGGTGGCTATGTGCTGATCCCTCTTGCCCTAGTGGCTGAAAAACTGGCGATATTTATTCCGCCAATCTGAAACTGACGATCTGAAATCTGCCGCCAGTAACTCCTCCATATGTCATGTTGGCTCTGCGTCCTGGGGGACTCGCTGCTCGAAACCAAACTGCGGATACAACGATCTGGGTGGTGCCATGCAATGCAATCTATGCACAACATGGGCGTAACGGCCCGCCAGACGAGATCGCCATGTAACGCATACTCTGGAGCCCGGTCTGCATACGACATCAACTGAAAAGTATGGAAGAAACACGGATATTGTGAGGAAAAGAAGAAAAACGAACTGCCTAACTAAGAGAGATACGAAGATAAGAAGACTAACCACGAAGTCCATACAGCGGTCCAATGCGTAACGTATATCCTCCAGGCGCATGGCCACACGATGCTGATGGCGCTCGATGATAGGTAACCAACGCATACCACGAGGAACAGAGTCATCTAAGGGAAGGTCACCACCGTCTATGTACCGCTCTGCAATGCGTGAAAATCTCTCCAACGCCCACAGCTCGACCAACAAGGTGAATCCTCCGATGTCACCAGTCCCCCTCAGACTACCACCGGTAAAGAAGGCCACCCTCCCCATCACCTTGTACAACCAGGCGAGAACCGCTGAACCCCAGCTGTAGGTGCCTGCAACCCGCGGGTCCCCTACAAGCGGTAGGATGTGCACCGGTATGTGGTCTCCACTCCGATCAGCCAGTAGAACTCCACCAAGAAGAACCCATGTGAATGCCCGTGCGTGGTAGGTAACAACCTCCTCTGGAGCCTCATCGGCAGACGATCGAACATCCCCTTAACCCAAGAAACTCTAACTGTCGTGCCCTGAATGGCTTTGGGTGGAGGTTGGACGCCCAACCACTGCTCGCAGATGGCACTCGTGCTGCGCTCGTCGGGAGCTACAAGAACAGGGAGTCCCTGAGTTGGAAGCCCTGTAAGAATCTCCACGTCCTCCAATGTGATAGTAGCCTCTCCCTGGACCAGGTGGAAGGTGTTCGTCTCCGGTCGCCACCTCTCAAGAAGTGCCATGACCAGCTCCTTGCACGGTGTGTGACGGACTACATGACAAACCTCTCGAAGTCGGCACTCCACCAAGAATGGCTCATACCGTGGACTCCAGGATAGTGAACAGCTACGCTGGCATAACTTCAAAGCCTTGCACTCAGCAGGCCTACGCCAAACTAACCCAGCCCTATGCTTGTTCTCCCCCCCCCCCCCCCATAGTATAGAAGAATTCCTAGGTTGAGGCTTGCTAGCCTCAGGGATCTCATCGACTAGTGGCTCGTCCCACCCGTAGTAAGACATCTATTGTATAGCAAAATACTAGGTTAATATACAGACTAATATGTTTATTTTCCTAAAGGTTAAACTGAACTAGCCTAATTCACACTATCATGCAAAGTCCAAATTTGTAGTCCTACAAACAAAATTTCTACTGTAGTGCAACAGACAAACAACCTATATAATACATACAAGCTAAATACATGTCCATAATTAACACTAAAATAAGAATGTAAATAATGTATACACTACTTACCTCGAGTACTGGTATGAAACTAATATCCTCTGCTTGACACGAACGTATGATGCTTAAAAAACCTACGACATCAATAGGACGGTGTCAATAGATAATCTCAAATATTTCTAAACTAATTATCTAATCTAATAACATTTCTAAACTAATTCTCTAACCTAAAATCTCTAATCTAAATTCTCTAACCTAAAATCTCTAATCTAAATTCTCTAATCTAAAAAAACATA
This sequence comes from Linum lewisii, assembly GCA_034768395.1. NCBI lineage: Eukaryota > Viridiplantae > Streptophyta > Magnoliopsida > Malpighiales > Linaceae > Linum > Linum lewisii. The sequence goes on along the minus strand of CM068298.1, from coordinate 12,641,239 downwards.
AACAAGAGAGGAGAGGAGGGAGGACTTACCTTGGAAGGGGAAGGAAGTAAGGAGAAGTGGTGGGAGTGAAAAAATGGGGGGGGGGGGGGTTTATAGGAGGGGGTGGGCGGATTCTCCCAATCAAATTTCTCCGCCCCTGCCCCAGGCGAAAATGCCTATGGTTCGGGCGAAAAATCCCAACGGTCATATCCCTCGCATTTATTCGGTTGGTTAGCGGTTGGGGCCCGAATCAATGCTTCCGCCTCTGCCATAGGCGAAAATGCCTGGGGCCTGTGCGAAAACGCCTGAGCCCTGGGCGTTTATACCTATATATGTTCATACTTTTAGAACGTATTTATTTTGGTACATAGTTTCATTTATCTATTTATTATGGTGAAAAGCCCATATCCTTACACCTGAACACTAAACTAAGACCCTCAAAATTTAAAATACAAACATAATTGTGATGAAATTTTAGTGATAGTGTACCGGTACCCCGTGGGTACCGAAGCGTTTGCCAGATATTTATATGCTAGTTAATAATTGTTTTCACTGTTTCTGATATCCATAAAGCCAATCTGCCTATGGAGTTAGTTTCCCTTTGGTGTTTGATCTGTTGTCTGTTATTTTACAAGTTATATTAATGAAATACCACTATCGTTGAGGATATGGACCATACATATCTCATTTATGCACGCCATGTCATCTTGCGTGTTGATTATCTGCATTGTTCTAATTCCATTGGATCATGTTCAACAGTCCAAGATCTCAGTACCCAACATGTGTAATTGCAATATTATAATTTATAATGACATTTAGTCTTCTTCAGTTGTCTGGCTGTGTATTGTTCAATCCCAAGACTAATGTGATTCAATACTTTGTTTCTTGTTCTTCAGTAGTTTATAGTAAATAATGATTCAATAATTATGCAGGAAAGAATTGAAGAGATTCAAGTTTTAGGGCTAGCTCCTAAGAATGTAGCTTCTGATGATGCATTTGCCTTAGCATTAGATAAGCCTGAGCATCCTGGGAGGGTTCGAGGACTTGGATACGGAGTTGTTCCTTCGAAGGAAAGTATATGAAACTTATAAGATTCTATTTAAATGAATAACGTATAATTATAGTTTTATCTTTGTATTTCTAGGTGTTCGGCGGATCAGCTTGTATAAGGAAGCGCTCTAGGTATGACTCTATTGCAGAGGTTGCAGCTTTAAAGGACCAGCTCCAACAAACACAAGAGAAGCAGTCGCAGATGGAGGCACAACTACATGATAAGCAATCACAGATGGAGGCACAAATACAGTTTCTGATGTCACAAATAGGTACAAATAGGTACAAATAGTTCTATTGTGCCAGTTGTGTCTCCGAGAAACCAAGAGCAAATTGATCCTAACGAGTGTATTATTTTGCAGGATTGCTATGTGCCTGAGCCTCCTCCCGAACAGAGACGCCGATTTAGTCCAAATGATGATGGTAGTGCACAATAGTAATCTTAGATATGCTATAACTATGTTGTCAGTTTGTGGTAGTAAAAATATTGTGATAGCTTGTAGTGGATTTCAGAACTACGTAGGTATCATTAGAACTGCAGTGGATGTTAGAATTTGAAAATTATTATATTTTGATGGCAACATATTATGTGCAGGTTTCTATAAAAAATGCAGGTGCCTTAAAAGGACAGTTTGGGTGTAAATAATGTAGTATTTTAATTTTTAATTAAAAATAATTAGTCACGGTTATAGGAAACCGTGACTAAATATTTCGTACACAAATTGGTCGCAGTTTCTGAGTGAACCATGACCAAAGTTAGTCACAGTTACTAAATGAACCGTGACAAAAGTTGGTCATGGTTTTATGTAAATTGTGACCAATATTAGTGACCAACTTTCGTCATGGTTTACTCAGGAACCGTGACTAACTTTGGTCACGGTTACTAAGAAAACGTGACCAACTTTCTTCATGGTTTACTCAGAAACCGTGACTCTTTGGTCACGGCTCACTCAGAAACCGCGACTAAGGTGTTTGTCAAGTTTCAACTAGAAACCGTGACTAATCTTGGTTCATATAGTCACAGATTTTTAAACCGTGACTAAATTTATTTGTCACGTCATAAACCGTGACTAATAGGGCCTAAAAACCGTGACTGAAAAGCTGTTTTCTTGTAGTGGTCATGTTAAGGGTTGTGGAAAAAATAAGAGAAAGTCGAGATTTGACGAGCAGTAGGGAAAAAGGGATTCTCAGAGGAGCAACGAAGGTTCGTCCATTAGTCGTTGAGTTTCCGAATTTGGGTTTCAGGTGTGGAAGTCTTCTTGGATCGGTAAGCGGATCTCTTCTAGGTATTTCGTTGTTCATTCGATTCTAGGGTCTGATTCGTTCTCTTCTGTCTGAGCAAGGAAGCTCGGAGATGTAGGGTTCTCAGAATAGCATATCAAGAATCAGTTCTGTGCTAAGGGTTTCATAGGTGTAAGGTGACGGTTTTATTTACAATTACCTCCAGCTCCCGAGAGTTTAGTAGTAAGGGTTCAGAGCTTGGGTTTGGTTCTTGGCTGTTGTACGTCCATGTGACGGTTAATCGAGTCTAGCCAATAGATGGCTAGACGAGATAAGGATAAGAGAGACTAACCGAAAATTTAGGTATCGGTTCTGGCTAAGGTCAGACGTGGGGTATGGGATAAAGGGATTACAGCCTCGCCACTAGTATGATACACTACAAGAAAATGACATCCTAACAACAAATTTTTATTAATTCTAACAGCAAATATGTCGATGTTAGAAACCCTAACGGTGGTTGCTTATCCGCTGTTAGGTTTACTAATGTAACCATTTCTAACATGGATAAGCCAACCGTCGTTAAAACTAACAACAGATATATATGTTGTTAAGTTTACGATCGAATTAAAAAAAAATACAAAAACTTGCTCCAGGTGAGCAGGTTTTGCATCTTCTTCTTCTTTTTTCTTCTTCTTCCTTTCCTTCTTGTTCTTCTTCTCCTCCTTCTTTCTTCTTCTTTGTTCTTCTGTCTTCTTCTTTGTTCTTCTGTCTTCTTCGCTCTTCTTTCTTCTGCTCTCTCCTTCTTTTTTCTTTTTTTCCCCTTCTTTGTTCTTCTTTCTTCTTCATCATTGTTCTTCTGTTCTTTCTTCTTCTTCTTCTTTCTCCTTCTTCTTTCTTCTTCTTCTCCTCCTTCCTTCCGCTGATTTCTCTTTCTTCTGCCAAAAGTTAGGAAACAAATAAAATGAACACAAAATAAAAATATAATTACGGAACAAAAAAGAAAATAAACAAATAAATTAACACAACACATGGATTGGCTAGGGGTGGGCACACGGATTGCCACATCATCAAAATTTAACAGCGAATATTATTTGTTGTTGTTAGGTTTCCCCCAAAATTTTGAATACCCGCGAAGGCGGGATATTTTGACGTGCCCCTGAATGCAATTGCTAATAGCGAAACCTAACAACGGTTTTCTGTCCGCTGTTAGCTAACAACAGATTTTTAAGAATCCGCTGCTAGATAGTACTGTCTAACAACGGATTTCTGCGCTATGTTAGCAATCTGAGGTTAGAGTCTATTTTTCTTGTAGTGATAGTGTAATGTATTTGTGCTGGTAGCCCATCCCCTGGATTGCGCAATCCCCTAGGTAATGATAAAGGTAAAGGTTCTAGTGGTCCTTAGCGACCATACGTAGAGGTCCCTAGTGGCTAGGAGGTCTGTTATGACCGGGAATTACAGGATCAATAAGTTAGGGGCTGCTAGTACTACTAACGGATAAACTAATAGGGGTGAATTATTACCTTGTCACTGGTAATGATTTATAGGTTTTGTCCTTATGACGGCTATTTTAGGTAGCATGGTTTTGAACTTGGGGGTTAGATACTCAGTGATTAGTACTGACCCTCTTCTCTCTATTTTCTGTCTGACCCTCTTCTCTCTATTTTCTGTTTTGTGGTTTCTGGATGGGTTTATAGGTATGCAGAGCTGAAACTGGAGAGTGAGCTGGCGGGGTTATTGGGGTTATTTATCGGTTTCACTTTGGATTTAATTCTAGCTTTGGTCAAGCATATTGCAATGGCATTTGTATGATGTTGATTGTTGTTGGTTGGCCTTTGTAATTAATTGAGTTTTATTCAGTCGATTCAGTTTATCTGCTTCCGTTTTTAATGTTTGATCTTGTGTAATTGTATGGTTTATTTGAGTCAGTAACACCCAAGTTGAGTAATGCATGGGTTGAACCAGTGGTTTGACAAGGTTTTCTAGGGTGGGGTGTTACAAAACCAAAACTCAAATCGTTTCAAACCAAACATGAAATCAGATGGTTAATCGGTAACGAGATGTTACACTTTGTATGATCTCCACCCAAACTGAAAGTGGCCCTCTCAATCACGACTGCTTAACCGTGCTTGGAGTATTGATACTGAAGAAAATAGACAATTTGGCTTGATTAATTTCATGTTTTGTGATGGCTCTGTAACCATTAATAATATCCATAATAGAAGCCACCTCCAGTTCCAAAACCATCCCAAAAATGATTGTATCATCTACAAACAAACAGTGGGTGAGTCTCGGGCACTAGGAGAGAATACCTTGCAAAAAATTGCCTGATACCCCCTTCTCAGTCATAAATGAAAGGGAGTTGGACATCAGAATGAAGAGAAAAAGAGGAGAGGGGGTCTCCGTGACGAATCCATCGGGAAGGATTGAAGAAATCATATGGGGTTCCGTTGAACATCAATGCGAACCAAACAGAGGTGATACACGACTTCGCCCAACACACCACTAGTCGGCAAAACTGTAAGCACATAGGAGCGTGTCAAGGAAGCTCCAGTCCACTAGGTGATACGACTTCCTCATATCCAGTTTCAACATCATATCACATTTACGACCCTTTTTGCGAATGTAGAACTAGTGTAAAACCTCGTGCACCATAATGCCATTTTCCTGGATTATTCGCCCTCCCATAAACTCCCCTCACATTTCAGAGACTTGCTCAGGTATCCAACCTTTAAATCTCGAAGCCATTATTTTAGAGATGACCTTATAGATGAAGTTGCAGCAGCTTATTGGGCGAAACTAACTCATAGAGGTTGGATTAGGCACTTTCAAAATGAGGGCGATATGCGTATGTCATTCCAACCCACTGGCATACTACAAGTGTTGAAAAAATGGATCACCTCATAGCAGACATACTCTCCCACAATGTTCCAATGTTTGCGATAGAATTTGCTAGAGTAACCATCCAGCCCTGGGGATTTAGTGGCACCCAGCCCAAAAACTTCCTTCTTAACTTTCTCCAGCAAAATCAGGGCACAAATCTCAGAGTTCATACCCTCAATGATGATATTAGAGAAGTCTAGAAGGGTGTCAGGGAGGTGGGAAGGCAAATCCTTATGAGTAAAAAGGTCCTCAAAGAAACCCTTAGCAAGATTGGCCAACTAGGGATCATCCTGAACCAAATTATCATCATTATCCTTCAGTGCAAGGATTGTATTCCTCAAGCTATGGAAGACATTCAAAGCATGGAAGAATGTGGTATTTTTGTACCCATTTTGTAACAATGGAGGCCAGCTCGTTGCCTTCAGGAGAGATCTTCGCTCTTCTAGAAGTTTTCCTGTCCATACAGTAGGCTATTTCCTCCTCGATTATCTCAGCCAACCGAGTGGATTCTTTGAGAGGTTCTAATCTCTGCTTGATATCCATTTCCTTGCTCATCCTGTTGTTGAGGTCAATTTTTTACTTTCTTTCACAGGCCGAAATATTATCATGGACCAAGGTCGAGGAGCTCCAATTTTCAATAATAATTTCCATACATTCATTTCGAGAGAGACACTGAGAGTCGTAAAGGAAAGGCGTCCTGCTTTGGCGTCTCAGACCATGTAACTCCACCCAAATCAGGCAGTGATGAAACCTGATTGCCTCATCTTGATAGACCACTGCTTTGTCAAACTTGATTATCCACTCAGATGGGGTCGTAGCTCTGTCTAGGAGGCTTCAGATTAGACTATGAAACTCATGGTTTTTGTACCATGTAAATGGATCGCCAATGAAACCCAAATCATTAAGATCATTAGCGAATAACAAATCTTTAAAAGGTTGGGGCGAATGGTTAGAAATGGGTAGCCCCCCCCCCCCCCCAATCTTCTCTTAGCCATATAATAAGGCATTAAAATCACCCAACCAAGGGATTTCCTACCCGGTCCCAACCTACTAATCTTATCCCATAACAAGCGTCTCTCCATAACATCGGTAGGGGCATGGACGAACGTATAGAAAAAACCCAGATTGTAGTCCACAAAAGCATGGATGAAAAAACAACTAGATCGCAAAATAGAAATCTTAAAACCTTCTACCCACCAAAGCGTAAGACCACATGCTCTACCTATGGGATCTACTAAATGCCCATTAGCAAAATTACACAAAATACGCTTATGATCTACAAAAGCTGCTACATTAAGGGTCTAAGCTTACTAACAAAACGCCTTAAATGATCACCTGTAAGAGGGCAACCCAACCCTCTACATTTCCAGCAGATGAGACTCATGATTAGCTAGGTGGCTTAGGGTGAACCATCGATGCGTTTGGGGATCCCGAATCCTCTTGACTAGCCGGGAGTGATAGGGAATTAAAAAAACCATTTCTCCTTGTTCTTTCTCAGTTTGGTCGGATTTCTGCCTGCAACTCGGTTTGAACCTCTAGAGGTGCTGGTGGCAGAAAATGGGCTCGCAGATGGAGTTGGAAAAGAAAAATGCTAATCCAAATCAGCCCTCATGCGTTTCTTGGCTGGTTGAGGGCCCAAATTAAAATCCAGGGAGAAGATCTCTTCATTTGCAGATGGGGAAAGCGTGGGCTCCTGACCCAATACTAGAGAGGTTGGGCTATCATAACCACCAGGCTCATCAGCAGCCCTTTGCTCAACAACGGTAACCCTACTCTGCTCCTAGTCAGTCGCTTAGCCTTCTTCATCTTCCTCCTCAAAATATCCTCCAACGGCTAGGTTCTCTATGGACAAGGATATCTCCATTGGAATGAGTGGAGACCTAGTCTGAGGGGGCCCCTCCAATGTCTAACGATGGGAAAACAGGTCGAAATAGGAGGGCGTCCAACCTGACAGCCTAGGAGACTCAAAATCCAGCCCTAGAGAGAGAGAGAGTCTTTATTCAAGAGCCGAGCCTGGGAGAATATGATGTGACTTAATTTAGTGCATTTTGAGCTTGTGATTGACCTATGAAATGCCCGTATTTGATCCTTAAATGTCATGCTTAATATGCTTTTATTGAAGTTTTGTGCTAAGTGTCCATTTGTTGTCCGATTGCTACTTTGAGGCCAATTCCGTGTCTATTGTAGTTTTTTTGCTTGGCATTTTCAGGTCTTGGCGTCGTAGTACTGGTGACAAGGAGCACGTAGGATCAAACGGGAGGTCAATTGGAGCTAGGACGGAGGAGATATGGCCGTTGCAAAAACGAGAAAAATGCATCCTTCCACTGAAGAAGTTTTCGGCGAGAACTCTAAGTTCTCGCCGAAAACCCTCAACGTTTTCAAGTAGAAGAATTACAGAAGGATGAGGTTCGATTTTCGAAGAGGTTTTCGGTGAAAACATTCAGAGATTTCGTCGAAAACATTAGAAGGAATTGAAGAAGGCTCGGTGATTTTCAAAGGAGTTTTCGGCGAAAACTGTAGGAGTTTTCGCCGAAAATTCCAGGTCTTTCCAGCAGACTATTTAAAGAGAGAGGGGTGGAAATTTTGGGAAAACAATTCATTATTCCAGAAATTCAACTTTCATCAAAACCCTTTTCTCTCAACTTCTCAATCATTTTTCTCCTCATCTCCAATCCACAACCCTAGAGCAAGGTGCAAATCAAAGTAGAGGAGCTTGGATTGAAGTCCACAACCTTAGAAGAGGAGCTTGCAAGAGGAGGATTGCCATGGTGTTCTTGGTGATCATCTTTCTTTCTCTTTCCTTCATTTCCTTGGCCATGTGTGGCTGATTTCCTAGGTTTCCTTGGTTTGGTAGATAATTGTGCTAGGATAGAGGTTGATTGTACAAATATGCCATGATTGATCTTGGATTGTAAGAAGATGATCTCTAGACTTGTTGTTAATTCCAAATTATGTTATGTGCTTGATTTGGTCTATCATTTGTGATGTAATGCATGAGAGTGCTTAGATTACATGGTCTGTAGGTCTAGGGATTGAAGAGAGCATGTTCTAAGAGATTATATCATCTTAATTAAACCATAGTTGCATGATTTCTCTCTTGTGCATTTTATCGAACACTTGGTGTGCATTAGGTTTTTCATTCAATTGAACTTTGATTAGTCTTTTGATGATTCTCTTAGTGTTAGGACATTGACATGAGAGTGTGGTGTCTAGCCTAGTGGTCATAGAGTCATAGGAGAGGGTTTTGTAGCTTGGCATTTCATCAAACACCTTTAATGCATCCTTAGTCACTTAGCTTGAGAGCGAGAGCCTAGGTTGAGTGGTTCTAGGATAGGGATTTAGTGCGACGAGAGTGCATTGAGTCTATAGAAGGGATTTGCGTGGTCATTCGATTGCAACCTCGATTATGTTTGGCTTGTTTGTGCATTTGTTCCTCTTGAGCATGATGAAGCTACCTTTCCAAGTGAACCTCCTTTATCTTTGTTTTGCACCATTTTGTTTTGCTTTCTTGTTTAGTTTCCTTAGTGTTTTTATTTCCTTTTCAAACTAAAACTCATTTTAAATGAATAGACCGTCCATGAACCGTGTGAGTATTAGCTTTTGAGAGAGCCCTTGTGGAATACGACCTTGATAGTTGTGAGTTAAATCTTGCACATCAAGTTTTTGGCGCCGTTGCCGGGGACTTTCTCAATCCTTTGAAAGCATTTAGTAGTGGACCGTTCTATTCACTTGCTTCCGTTTTAGTTTTGCTTCTTTGTTATTTTTTTTTTGTGGCTTTGTTATCCCGCATTGTTGTACTACTTGGTTGTGTTTGCTGAGCGTGTTTGTAGGTCCCTTGTCCACCTATCTGTTCTCTACCTCACTTAGTTCATGGGAGCAAGGTTGCAAGTAAGATGAACTCGTGGAATGGAAGTAATGGTTATGGGTCCTATCAAGGGTGGAACTCATCTCCTAACCCATATTATGGTCATCCTACTTCATCCAACTACTACCAAGAAACTTGTGAGGGAGATAGCCAATGGTGGGGTCAAGAACAACAAGTTTCAACACCCATGTGGAATGAGCAATGTCCCTTTCCATCTCCATCCTACCATCAAGTCTTGCCGGAGTATTATCAAGAGGATTTCACAAGTCATGAACAACATTCTCCACCACCTTCCATGCTAGAGGAGCTCTTTAAGATGGTTAAAGAAAGCGAGCGTCCTCAAGAGGAGTTCACAAGCTATGAGCAACCCTCTCAACCTCCTTCTATGCTAGAGGAGCTCTTTAAGATGGTTAAAGAAAGCGAGCGTCCTCGAGAGAAGTTCGCAAGCTATGAGGAACCTTCTCCACCTTTTCCCACGTTTGAGGAAGCTTTGAAGATTGCGGAAGATAATGCGAACCAACTTAATCGCTTAGCTCAAGGCGTGACGCTTATCAAGGAAGCTCTAGAGGATGAACAACACTCTTCACCTTCCCCCACAATTGAGGAGATGTTGCAAATTGTGGAAGATAATGCGGCTCGGTTGGATCGTTTAACTCAAAGTGTGAAGCTCATCATCGACACTTGTGAACCGGAAATGCTTGTCATGGAAGAAGAAGAAAGTGAGTTTCCCCAAGAGGAGTTCAGGAGCCATGAGAAACCTCTTCCACCTCCTTTCATGCTAGAGATCTTGCAAATTGCGGAGGATAATGCAAATCGAGTTAACCGCTTATCCCAAAGCATATAGCTTGTCACGAAGATTCTTGAGAATGAACGGCATCCCAATCATTTGGAGCAAGTTTATGATGATGAAGATGACACTTGTGAATCCAAAGAGCTTGACACGGAAGAAGATTTGGTAGTGGAGGAAATTGAAGTACATGTTCTTTCCGAGGACACACCAAGTAACGATGATGTGGGGATAGAAGAACCAAAGAAACTTGAGGATGATGACGCCTTAGAGGAGGTGAGGCATGTTGTGAAGACTCTTCAAGAAGAGGTGATACTGAGAGTGGAGCACGAAAGTGAACAACACCACCCTATTGTGGTGCCACCAAATATTGTGAGTGCTCTTCAATCTTCTTGCTTGGTCATGAAGTATTTGTGCCAACAGCCCAAGGACGCATGCATCTCTACCCCCCCTAAGGTGATAATGGAAGAGGAGCCGCCCATGTTTGAACCGGAAGACTCCTTGAGTGGCATCACCAACTTGGAGACGATGGAGCTCAATGGTGGCCCCCCTACCATACTTTCTTCCTCAAGTTCCAAATTTCAAAGGTAGCGAGCCACCCCAAGGTATCAAGTGCTATACAAGCATCATTGCTCATTGGCTAGTCTACCCTTTGCTTCTATTGCTACTTGGAGCTCAATCTTCATCATGGAAGAAGCTACTTGACCTCAAAGAGGTACTAAGTTGGGCACCCTAACACAGGTAGCGTCGAGCTTAAGACGGTAACCAAGCGCTTCTTGGGAGGCACCCATGTTATCTTTAATTTTTTGCTTTTAATTGTTGTTTGAGGTTTTTGTGTTGTTTTAGCTTTTTGAATAAGGTTTGGCAAGCAATTGGGATCACTCTTCACCAAGGATCATCATGGAACTCTTTCACCACTATTACGTCCTATGCTCTTCTCTACCAATGCGGTAACTTCGTTCCACCTTACCTCTATCTCTTGATCATTGAGGACAATGCTCCTGTTAGTCGTAGGGGAGTTTGAGGTTTGGTGTGATTATTTGTGGTAGAGATGTAATGCTATGCTTTGCTTGATTTGCATGATCTTGATTGTTTCCAAATTCCTCTATGGTAGAATCATTCGGTTCTTGACTTTTGGTGTTTAATTGACTTCAAGCTTTCACAATGACGTTTAAACTGTTTCACTTAGAACCTATAACCAGCATGTTAGCACTAATATCAAATGAGTCTAGGCCAGAACATAGATTTTATCACTCTTGTATGTTGGTTGGTTAATTGGTTTGATACGTGTTTTTGTACCGCTCGATAACACCGGTCTAAGATGATGAAGGCAATCACATTTTCCCCCTTTTCCATGTTTTTCTTCAACTTTTTGACCCCTCGTGTTGTGGCTTGAGATTAGACGGAAATCTAATTCTAAATCTTGCACGTTGTAAGGGGCTAAGGATCAAGTGGCTATTTTGTGAAGAAAAAAAAGAGAAAATGGCCAAAAGAAAAGAAAAGCTAGGCAAGCTCGGCACCTAAGTGAAGTGTCGGTTTGAGCACTAGCAAAGGCAAAGGCTGTGAGCTAGGCATGTTCAACACCTAAGTGAAGTGTTGGATCGAGCACTAGTATGCAGTAAAAAAAAATTAGAAAAAAAAAATTCTCAAAAGTGGCCCTTGTTATAATGATCCTAGCTAAGAGCTTGTTAAGTGCAGATCTAGAGGCGGACGAAGTCGAGTCGATAGTCACATCACGATCACTTACCACCTTCAAAAATTTTCCTACCCCCACCTAATCCGTTCCATTTCCGAGTTCAAGTCCTTTTGTTTAGAGTTGGTGTTGTCGTGGTCGGTTTTTCTGTGTCCCAATTAACCACTACTTAAAGTGTGCAGAAAATAGTGAGGTCTAGACTTGTTTGGTTGACGTTCTTGCATGTGTAGGTTTAGTTTGTTCGTGGAACAGTTTAAGCCAAATTGTTATTGCTCGAATCTCAATGGGGCCGATCTTGTCATTTGTGAACTTGGATGTTTTCTAATTCATTTGCTTGAGGACAAGCAAAGCTTAGTCGTAGGGGAATTTGATGTGACTTTATTTAGTGCATTTTGAGCTTGTGATTGACCTATGAAATGCCCGTATTTGATCCTTAAATGTCATGCTTAATATGCTTTTATTGAAGTTTTGTGCTAAGTGTCCATTTGTTGTTCGGTTGCTACTTTGAGGCCAATTCCATGTCTATTGGATTTGTTTTCTTGGCATTTTCAGGTCTTGGCATCGTAGTACTGGGGACAAGGAGCACGTAGGATCAAACAGGATGTCAATCGGAGCTAGGACGGAGGAGATATGGCCGTTGCAAAAACGAGAAAATGCATCCTTCCACTGAAGAAGTTTTCGGCGAGAACTCTAAGTTCTCGCCGAAAACCCTCAACGTTTTCAAGCAGAAGAATTACAGAAGGATGAGGTTCGATTTTCGAAGAGGTTTTCGGCGAAAACATTCAGAGTTTTCACCGAAAACATTAGAAGGAATTGAAGAAGGCTCGGTGATTTTCAAAGGAGTTTTCGGCGAAAACTGTAGGAGTTTTTGCCGAAAATTCCAGGTCTTTCCAGCAGACTATTTAAAGAGAGAGGGGTGGAAATTTTGGGAAAACAATTCATTATTCCAGAAATTCAACTTTCATCAAAACCCTTTTCTCTCAACTTCTCAATCACTTTTCTCCTCATCTCCACAACCCTAGAGCAAGGTGCAAATCAAAGTAGAGGAGCTTGGATTGAAGTCCACAACCTTGGAAGAGGAGCTTGCAAGAGGAGGATTGCCATGGTGTTCTTGGTGATCATCTTTCTTTCTCTTTCCTTCATTTCCTTGGCCATGTGTGGTTGATTTCCTAGGTTTCCTTGGTTTGGTAGATAATTGTGCTAGGATAGAGGTTGATTGTACAAATATGCCATGATTGATCTTGGATTGTAAGAAGATGATCTCTAGACTTGTTGTTAATTCCAAATTATGTTATGTGCTTGATTTGGTCTATCATTTGTGATGTAATGCATGAGAGTGCTTAGATTACATGGTTTGTAGGTCTAGGGATTGAAGAGAGCATGTTCTAAGAGATTAGATCATATTAATTCAACCATAGTTGCATGATTTCTCTCTTGTGCATTTTATCGAACACTTGGTGTGCATTAGGTTTTTCATTCAATTGAACTTTGATTAGTCTTTTGATGATTCTCTTAGTGTTAGGACATTGACATGAGAGTGTGGTGTCTAGCCTAGTGGTCATAGAGTCATAGGAGAGGGTTTTGTAGCTTGGCATTTCATCAAACACCTTTAATGCATCCTTAGTCACTTAGCTTGAGAGCGAGAGCCTAGGTTGAGTGGTTCTAGGATAGTGATTTAGTGCGACGAGAGTGCATTGAGTCTATAGAAGGGATTTCTGTGGTCCTTCGATTGCAACCTCGATCATGTTTGGCTTGTTTGTGCATTTGTTCCTCTTGAGCATGATGAAGCTACCTTTCCAAGTGAATCTCCTTTATCTTTGTTTTGCACCATTTTGTTTTGCTTTCTTGTTTAGTTTCCTTAGTGTTTTTATTTCCTTTTCAAACTAAAACTCATTTTAAATGAATAGACCGTCCATGAACCGTGTGAGTATTAGCTTTTGAGAGAGCCCTCGTGGAATACGACCTTGATAGTTATGAGTTAAATCTTGCACATCAAAATCTCATCTTCAAGCTCTGACTAAGCTATGTTAGGTTCTCAATGAAGACGTCGAAGGGGAAGAGAACCGGACGAGGATGGAAATTTTGAACTTTAGCGCACCACCTCCCCTAACGGCCAAACTTGTTTTCCTTTTCCCCACAATCCTCCGTTTCGTGGCCAATCCGACCACAAAAGAAGCAGAACTCTGAAACCTTCTCGTATTTGAACTTAACCAGTTCTTGAACTACGTCAATTGTTATCACCTTATTAGGAGAAAAAGGGTTCAAAAGGTTGATCTCAACCATCATTCGGGCGAACGAGGACCATTGCCCGCCCTCCAAACCATACGGGTCGATCCCAACAATACTGCCAAACAGCTGGGAGAGCTCCCTCATGTTCATTGAGTTCACATGGGACATCGACATGTTGTGTACATGTATCCAAAAACCCGATCTATCGAAGCTAACAATTCGAGGAGACACTATAACAGAAGAGTTAATTTGTCGCAGGCCGTCTGCGACAAAGATCGTCGCAGGCGGAGCGCTTTCTCACAGGCCCACCACTGTCTGCGATGGGCTTTGTCATAGGCCGCCTGCGACAAACCACCGCGCCTGCGACAAACTACTGAATGACCCCCTCTTCTGACGCCGAGAGTTCAATTCTCAGCCATCTCTTTCTTCTTCCAAAACCTCTGAATCCTCTGAAATTCGAACTAAGTTGCCGCCTGCTCCGACGTTTCGCCACCTCCTCCGACGTTCCGCCGCCTCCTCCGACGTTCCGCCTCCTCGTCTGACGTTCCGCCTCCTCCTCCGATGTACTGCTGCATCCTCCGACAATCTCTAGGTGAGAAATATTATATACTCAGATCTTTATTTGCTGCTTTGAGTATCAAAACTTTGTTTTTTTATCATTTTGGATCGTAGAGATTCTGAATTTCTTACTCATCAGACGAATTCTTAGGTTTAGAATCATTTTTTGAACGTTTCTAGATTGAGTGGTTCTGGATTTCATATTAAAAGTGTCTCTGAATCCGTTTTCCCCCAAATTAATCAGGTGTTGAAGGCATATTATACCTTCTTGTTAGAAGCATCAGGGCGTTCGTATCCCTAACTGGTTTACTAAGGTAAGATCATCCGATTTTCATTGTCTTCTTTGCTGTTTCATGATCCGGTTCTAATAATTTTTTCTGTTCTTTAATTTCGTGGAGATTTGCAGATTGTTCTTGCGGCAGTATGTCGGACTTTTTCGGTAATTTACAAAAGATTATTCTTAAGGTAATTTTTTGTTCTTGTTCATTATTTTTCATCTAATACGATTATCTTAATTTTTTTGTATCAGGTTTTGTATTATAGTTGGTAGTTGCAAATTTCTTTCATCAATTTCTAGGTACGAAACTTATAACTATATTACATTTATCCCAACTCTTAACATGATAATCAATGCATGTAAATATTATGGAAAATATTGTTAATAACTTAATCTATATTGCATGTAACGGTTTGATGTAATAATGTAACAGACTTTGATATAAATTACGTGTTTAATTATTTACCGCTTAGTATGTTTGTTATTAATGTAAAATATATTATGCATATAACTTGACCTATATGTAAAAATTACTATTTATGGAGTTTAATTTGGTGTTGTTAAATAAATATATGCATGTAAATTTTAGATTCATTTTTTTTTTGTAGTTAATATCTATCTATACTCTATACTAGTATATAAAGCAAAATAAAAGATCTCTCAATTTGGAGCCCTCTTCTTAATTTTAGGTATTCCACCAATCATAAATTAAGAATATTATTAATTAATTTATAACTTCTAATAATTATTTTTATTTTCTCATTTTTAAACTCTCCGCTAACTACTTTCAAACAAAAAAGCAACACTAACTTATTTTCGTGGAAATATATTTCTTTATGTTTTAAACATATTTGTCCAAATTAAAATGTTAGCAATACCAACATCGAGCTGCTTGCATTTACAAACCTTTACCACTAAGTTAGACTCGAAGCATCTTACAAATCAAAAGAAGAAGGATCCAACTAGTTACAAAGATTCGAACACCAGATCAGGCGGCCACCACCACAATCCACAGTTACAGACTCACAAATCCTCTCTTTCTTTTGCTCGACGGTTACACGCAGCCGCCCTACTCAAACCCATCTCCATTTCCAGATGACGTGCTCAATTTGAGAGTTTGGAGAGAAAAGGCTCCAGCTTCAGGTATCGATTCACGCACAAGGTGTGAACTGGGAAACCAACAACAACAACAGCAAGCAACCGTCGATCTCGTGTTTCAGCGATCTGGACTGCATCGTCGCGTAGTTTTTCTCCGAGAGAAGAAATTCAAGCAGAAAATCCCTCCGGTGGATCGGAAGCAGGGGAATCGGTGGTAGAAGAGAAGACGAAAGATTCGTCGTCGGGGCTTAAAGTGAAGGCCAGATCCAGATTGTCTGGCGGGTTGAAGGAGTTGATGAACTGGAGATCATTGTGTCAGACGACGGTGGATGACGGTGGGAATTGACGGTGGTCGGAGTTGACGAACATGATGAGTTCGTCAAAGTTGACGCCAGATTTTGGGTTGTTTGGATCCATGAGCATGATTTTGGAGTTTTTTCTGCAGATTGGGGACAAGAAAAGACGCCGATAGATAAAAAAGCTTCCCTTTGGAGTCTCTCTCAAAATTAACCGTCTCAGTCTCTTTGCTCCGGCAATGGTGGCTGGGAGTCTCTTTTTTTCAGTTTCCCCTCTTCTCCTGGTCTGATTGGCATCTTCTGCCTGTTTTCCCTCTTCCCCTCTTTGTTCTTTTTGCTTTTCCTTCCGCCACGATGGCCTTTAGGGTCAAGCGGAAGTGACCGATGCCAGTCATGGTTCTTCCATGGGCTGTATTACAGGTGTTTTGACCTAACGCCACCCTTGGGGTGTATTATCCTCACGTTTTCTCTTGGTATTGTTTGGATTTTCATCAGGATTTCATTGAAGAGATCAATTTTTTTCGGAATGCGACAATCGAGTGGTCTGGTCGCGCCATTGGAAGCGATCTGCCGTCCTCTCCTTCGATCGGTTGCGCCGTTCATGTCCGTCGTTCAGCATCGGGTTCGGAACATTTTGGTTCGTTCTCTTTGTTTTCGGTTCCTGGTCCATTGGTTTGTCCGGTTGGGTTCAGTGACTTTTTGTCCAGTTGTTTTTCTGTTATGTTTTATTTGGGATTTACGGAAAATGTTTGATTTTATTTCTCTTGCTTTGAGATTGTTTTCAACCTGAACTCCAATTTGTGCGTTCCATGTCCAAGGTTTGACCCTGTTTGGTTGGACTCTGATCTTTTGTTTTTGGTTTGACCAGACTTGGGTAAGCATTGTTGTTGTACTGGTAGTGGGGTGGGATGATTACGGATTTTATGGGAACGTGGGAGTTAATTTTCCTTGATTTTCTTTTTCTAAATTTTTACTTGATTTTGTTGTTTGTTCTATTTTATTTTCATTTTGATTACATGTGTCTATTAATTGTTATTATCGGAATTTTTATCGAAGATGATCTGTTTTTAATTTTTGCATTCGGTATGTTCGTCCTTCCCAACCCCCCCTTTCTCCGGGATCTACTATCATTAGGACGCCCCTAAGTGTCCTCATATTAGGACACCTCTAATAGTCATATGATTAGATTTCTAATCTAATGATAGATATGAGTTGGGGGTTAAAATTGGGAACCGCATTAATTGGTGGAATTATTATTGGAATTAATTGGGATATTACGAAATAAGAAAAAAGGGGAGGATTCGCAGTCCCTTACCGTCGCTGCAAGAAAGCCGAATGATGTCGACGGCTGGGTCAAAACGAGGTAGCGAGGAAGGAGGTCGGAGCACTGCTCCATTTGGGGATGCTCCGCCGTCATCCGCTCCGAGAGGGCAATCATCGCCGGTTCCTCCCCATCCCTCGTCTCGCACTGATAGTCCAACCAAATCTAATATCGGCGCCGGCCAGAACATGCAAAAACCCCAAGAAGAGGTTCGTTTATGTGGAAATTTTCTGGGTTTTGGTTTGGTTTTTTCAATTTCGAATGCATGCTGATGCTGAGTTTCCGTTTTCTGTAATCTGAAGTCGGGAGTTGTTTTTTTGGGTCCCCTTTGTTCCTATTTTGAGGATTTGGAACAATTGTTCCGATTTTGGTGATAACGGAACAGACTTAATTGATTCCGAACGGCGTGGGTTATTATTGAGCCGCGTTGTTCCTGTTTTCACACAATGGAACATCAACTTAAACCCTGAATTCAAGTTTCAAATTAGTGTGTTCTTGGTCCCCTTTGTTCCTATTAGTGTAAATTGGAACATCAGACTTCATCCTGAATGCGACTTTAAAAAAGCTGCATAACCCCTGCTCTCATGTTTTCTGCTGTCTGTCTTGCTATTGCTATAATGTTAGGATTTCTTCATAGTGGAAATGACATGATTCACTAGAAAAATCCACCGCCTTAGCGTCGGTCAGTAATGGACTTTAGCGTCGGTTGCTGACCGACGCTAAGGCTTTTGGCGTCGCTCATGAAAGCGACGCCAATTCCACCGACGCTAAAGTTTAGTGTCGGTTGTTTAAGAACCGACGCTAAATCCTTTTTACAGGCCAAAATGTTTTGGCCATTTCAGCTCCTTATCTCATACTCTTCTAGTGCCAACCTGCAAACCGCAATTTCATTCATGGAATTCAATACTAATTATACCACACAGTACTAACGAACGACATAGATAACTAATATGCATAACATACTATATAATTCTAATAATATTAATAACTACATATGTCTACGTGTAATATATAAGCATAAATATTCACTCTCCCTCTCATCACTCATCCTCCTCATCATCATCATCATCCTCACCCTCACCCTCACCCTCACTCTCCTCCTCCTCCACCGCCTGCAAGGTGGCTTTCCCCTTCCCTTTATCCCAAGCTGAGGATCCTGAAGCTCCTGATGCCAAATGTGCAATCTGCTCCTTTAGAACTCGAACATCATCCTGTAACTCTGCTACTTCTCCTTGTACAGGGCAATGTCCGAAGTCATGCATGGCAATATCTGATGACCTAGAACTCTGGCTAGCTTCACCCTTCTTCTTACTCAAGTTGACCTACAAAAAAGAGACAACAAAATATTAAAATTGTTAGTGTTATATAAATTGAAACCAAACCAGATCATAATATACTATATGTACCTTAGTGGGTGTAGCACCAAATCCCAATCCTCGAACTCTAACTTGCAAAAACCTAATCTAGGCGACCAACCAGAAGAGAAACATAAACAATGAAGAACAAAACAACCATGCAAAGAGAAACTGATTGAACTTCGAATCTAATTACCGCCAATCAGTGACCGCTTTAAAGCCCTGGGTCACTTAGGGTTCATCTAATCTAAGCTCTACAAGTTCAGCTACTCATAACGATAACAGAAGAATCAAAGTCAACAAAGGAAATCATCATACAGAGGAAGAACATATAAGAACTGAAAAACCTAATTCTGACGACTCCAGCGAAGCTTCGATCTCCTGGATCTTCAACTTTAAGCTCTGATCTCTCCGAGGTGGAAGGATGGTGTCACGATCTCTCCACGGATCTTCGAACTCTCTAAACTCTATCTATCGACCCTAGAGTCGGCTGACTCTCAAAAGTCTGATTTGTGAATAGTTGCTGGAATAATCCTCTCAATTGAATGTTATGAGGTATCTCTGCTCTGGGCCGCCAGTTTAAGTATTTATACTTAAACCTAAACTGCCGAATTTTGCCTGGACTTTTCGGCGAAAACTGAAGAAGTTTTCGCCGAAAACTTCTTTGTAAATTGGCTGGATTTCCGACTTCTTCTCCTATGATTTTCGGACTTAGAGTTTTCGGCGAGAACTTTGAGTTTTCGCCGAAAACTTCTTCTTGAAAACTCTGCCGATTCCTTCTGTACTTTTCGCCGAAAACCTGAGGAGTTTTCGCCGAAAACTGTAGTGTAAAATGGCTGACTTCGCCTATGAGTTTCCTAAGGTATTTTCGCCGAAAACTATGTAGGTTTTTCAGCGAAAACATTGTGCTGGGCAGTTGGAATTTTGGTTCTGACTCTGGTTTGATTTCTGGTTCGATTTCGATTCACTCCTTGAGGTCTTGAACATGTCCATGGCTACGTAAATGATGGCAAAAACCTGTGATATCACAAAAACACTAGAAAACCATCAAATAGACCCAAAAAGGGCCAAAGTAACCAAATCGGTAGGAAATAGAGTAGTTGAGTGAATATTCGCTATTCTACCCCTAAAACCACGTTTCAAGCAAGGAAATGTTGCTTAAATGAGGCTGAAAATTACGTGAAATTGAGTGTCATCAAAATACCCCACACTTAAGCTTTTGCTTGTCCTCAAGCAAACTGAACTAGAACACACTCAAATTCACAAATGACACGAGATTAAACTGAGATTCAATTCTAACGATTTGGTTTAGACTGTTCCACGTAGAAAAGGTGATCTACACATGCAAGAACATCAACCAAACAAGTTTTCGATCTCACTAATTTCTGCACACTTCAAATAGTAGTTTTAACAAAGCTCGTTTCTTGGCAAAACAATTAATTATAATTAACCAACTACGATAACACCAATTCTAATAAAAAAGACTTTAAGCTCTAGCCATGATGTGGATGCGGAGGTAGGAAAAGTGACGTGGCTATCGACTCGACTTCATCCGTTTCTAGATCTGTACGTTACATGTTCTAGCTAGGACCGATTTGAACAACAATTTCTTTCAAGATTCAAACTTTCTCTATTGATTTATTGCATACTAGTGCTCGATACCAAACACTTCACTTAGGTGTTGGACTTGCCTAGCTCACAGTATTTGTGTCTATGCTAGTGCTCAACCCGAACACTTCACTTAGGTGTCGGGCTTGCCTAGCTTTATTTTCAGCACTTTAAAGAACTTTACATTGATTTGCACAACTTAATTACTTGATTTAACCATTTAGTCACTTAATCCTAGCTAGTTATAACTTTTTACACAAGATTTCGAATTGGATTTCCGTCTAATCTCAAGCCACAATCACAGGTGAACAAATATGGAGTGAAAAACATGGGAGAAACTAGCATTTATCATCTTAGAACGATGTTATCGAGTTTGTTATTAATAGCAAAACAATTTAATTAATTCAAATTTCAACTACAAGAGTGATTTATGATTTGTTCTGACCTAGACTCATTTAATATCAGTGCCGACACGTTGGTTACAGGTTCTAAGTGGAACAGTCTAGACGTCATTGTTCAAAATTGAAGTCAATTTAACATCAAAAGTCAAGAATTCTATGCTAGAGAAATTCAAAATTGAACCACGGAATCACAAAATATCAAGCAAGATCATGCATAACCCTAGCATCCTACCCCACACTTAAACCGTTCTGTGTCCTCACAGGACTAAACTAGAGTAGAGAGATACGAAGAACCTAGAACGAGATGGTCGGTGTAGTGGATGAACACGGAGAGTCCGGAGCGGAGCGGAGTAGCTACTCAAGATCCTACAAAACAAAAACAACAAAAAGATCAAAAGGATACCGGGACAAGCGTCCCGGATCCACACAGAATTAAAGTCGAACAAAGATGGTTTAGGGGAATTTTGAAAATATTTTGTCTCTTTTTTTTTTCAAATTCACGGCACGACACTCATAGAGCAATCTAGAACGTCTAAGTTCAATCAGATCAGCAAAATCACACCGAAACAGTAGGCACGCAAAACGAGGTAGACCGGAATGAAACTCCTCGAAATTCAACAATCAACATGTCAAAAGATTCAAAATTGAAAACCCAAAATCTAACCTTTAAGACATGACTCAAGAAAATGGACGGAAAGAGACGAAGTTGGCCAAAAACGTGAAAAGCTTGTTTCGGGGATAACCGGAGCTACAGAGCTCCGATTTGGACGATCAAGTATGCGTTAGAATCGGAACGGAAAAAGGAAACTGATTTTTAGAATAGACACAAGTTTTCGGTGAAAACTTTAGAAGTTTTCGCCGAAAAACTTCTTCGAAAACAGGCAAAAATAAAAAAAGACGTTACTGTTTGCAATTTGAGAATAGTTTTCGGCGAGAACTTTTGGTTCTCACCAAAAATTTATTTAAAAACTCTTTTTTTTCTTTCAAAAACCTAACGGAAAACAAATCAAATAGAAAGGAAATTAAACAGACACTTTGGCTCCCCGAAACCGACGCGAACGACGAAAAAGACTGACTCAAAAAATTCAAAAACGGACTCCAGCCGTGGGTTGCCTCCCACGAGGCGTTCTCTTTTAACGTCCTTGAGCCGGACGGTACCTGTTAGGGACCCCAACTCAAAAGCTCCTTGAAGTCAATCGTCTTCTTCAAAGCCAGCGGTTGAGTGCCATGTAGCACTCCAGAAGGGTGATGCAGCCGGTAGTGCCCTAGTAGATCGCGGTTCTGTTTGGATGACCAGTTCTTCTCGAATTCTCCAACCGGAGGAGGAAAGAGGTAGTACGGCACGGCATGGTCAATGAGCTCCATCTTCTCCACCTGATGCTCATCAAGAGGTCTCTCGGGATTGAGTGTGTATACTATCAAATCCTTGACGTCTTTGATTCCCACGTGCTCGTCTCTAGTTTGATCTATAGGTTGGCTCGGCGGAAGCTCAATTGAAGATATCTCCTCGATTTCTTCGTGCTCCTCTTCAGCTTCAACTTCAACATAGGTGAATTACATGCTTTCAAGATAGACGAGCTTAACGGCTTCATCAGCCACCACCGCCAACAATTCTTCATCGGATTCCTCTAGCTCATAATAGTCATGGACGGGCTCATCTTCTTCTTCGAACATCTCCTGAGTGTGTTCTTTCCTTAATTGATTTGGTTGCTCGAGCTTGATGTCCGTCGTGAGATTGGCTTGTAGTATTGCAGAGATATTATCCAAGGCGGATAGAGTTCTCGACGAGCATTGTTGATGTTCATGAGCTTGTAGAATGATCTCTTCGTTATCTCTAGCGCCTCTTCGATGCTCTTTTTGGTGTATCTCTTGGTGACCTTGTAGCATTGAAAAGATATTATCAAAGAGGGAGTCAAATCTTGCCGTTTGTTGTTGTTGTTGATGTAACATCTCTTGGTAATCTTCGATATATGGTGCTTCATTGATGTACTGCTCTCGGTACCGGTCATCCCACCTGTTATCCTGCATAATCAAAACTAAGAAGCACTACCCAGGTAAATCATGGAAATATGGAGAAAAAATAGATGATAGATGGAAAGGTAAAAAAATAAAATGCCAACTCTTCTTTCAAACAATTAGAAGAATCCCCGGCAACGGCGCTAATTTGATGAACGTTGTAATACGTGCAGTCAAATAACTAATCTACCAAGGTAGACTAGATCGTATTTTACTCGAGATCTCTTCTTCTTGTCTACTCAAATATGTTGGCCAATTACTCAAGTTTAAACACGTTGTGCGTGGTGTGAGTTCCATGACTTCTAATCTAATAAAGCAGGAAAATAAAAGACAGAAAGATTAAAAAGGTTGACTAACAGGAAGATAGACGAGCTTAGATTTCGAATCCCCCTTAGATCACCAAGGCAACGGCAATCACAAGACCAGCAGTTTTCAATTCTAATTCAATCGGTTTCTATACACCACCATAACTCCTGACCCTTAGGTTTAAGACTGGCGAACGTTCGCTCTATCCGATCTAGCTACCAAGATTAATTAGTCGCCTGGGTACGGTCGCATATCGCGACGACTAAACTAACTGGTGGAATTACTAACGATTTATGAGTTACTCTTGCAATGGATTAACCCTAACTGGTTCCTACGAAAGGCACACTCCAATGAATAGGTTAATTGGTTAAATTGATGTTTTAAAGAGAGGCGAGCGTTCGCTTCTATCCTCAGCTTAACAAGAATCTAAACTAGGTGATCAAGGAAGACAAGTTTATGCGCCAAAGCAGGGAACTGTCTAGCGACAACATCTGGCGACTAACCCTAACTTGCAAAAACCTAATCTAGGCGACCAACCAGAAGA
Organism: Linum lewisii; assembly: GCA_034768395.1. Classification (NCBI taxonomy): domain Eukaryota; kingdom Viridiplantae; phylum Streptophyta; class Magnoliopsida; order Malpighiales; family Linaceae; genus Linum; species Linum lewisii. Next base: position 12,617,752 of record CM068298.1, on the reverse strand, counting down.
GAAACATAAACAATGAAGAACAAAACAAACATGCAAAGAGAAACTGATTGAATTTCGAATCTAATTACCGCCAATCCGTGACCGCTTTAAAGCCTTTGGTCACTTAGGGTTCATCTAATCTAAGCTCTACAAGTTCAGCTACTCATAACGATAACAGAAGAATCAAAGGCAACAAAGGAAATCATCATACAGAGGAAGAACATATAAGAACTGAAAAACCTAATTCTGACGACTCCGGCGAAGCTTCGATCTCCTGGATCTTCAACTTTAAGCTCCGAGCTCTCCGAGGTGGAAGGATGGTGTCACGATCTCTCCACGGATCTTCGAACTCTCTAAACTCTATCTATCGGCCCTAGAATTGGCTGACTCTCAAAAGTCTGATTTGTGAATAGTTGTTGGAATAATCCTCTCAATTGAATGTTATGAGGTATCTCTGTTCTGGGCCGCCAGTTTAAGTATTTATACTTAAACCTAAACTGTCAGATTTTGCTTGGACTTTTCGGCGAAAATTGAAGAAGTTTTCACCGAAAACTTCTTTGTAAATTGGCTGGATTTCCGACTGCTTCTCTTGTGATTTTCGGACTTAGAGTTTTCGACGAGAACTTTGAGTTTTCGCCGAAAACTTCTTCTTGCAAGCTCTGCCGATTTCTTCTGTACTTTTTGCCGAAAACCTGAGGAGTTTTCGCCGAAAACTGTTGTGTAAAATGGCTGACTTTGCCTGTGAGTTTCTTAAGGTATTTTCGCCGAAAACTATGTAGGTTTTTCGGCGAAAACATTGTGCTGGGCAGTTGGAATTTAGGTTCTGACTCTGGTTTGATTTATGGTTCGATTCCGGTTCACTCCTTGAGGTCTTGAACACGTCTGTGGCTACGTAAATGATGGCAAAAACCTGTGCTATCACAAAAACACTAGAAAACCATCAAATAGACCCAAAAAGGGCCAAAGTAACCAAATCGGTAGGAAATAGAGTAGTTGAGTGAATATTCGCTATTCTACCCCTAAAACCACGTTTCAAGCAAGGAAATGTTGCTTAAATGAGGCTGAAAATCACGTCAAATCGAGTGTCATCACTACGCGTTCGTGGCAACGAGAGGAAGAGATCTCATACCTCATTTTTGGATATTTAGGAGTTAGGTGCTGTCAATGAAAGAAGGAAGAAACTACATTTTTTGTGTTTGAGAGCTTGGTTGTTCGGGTTCCTAGAAGAGTTTAGAGCTTCGTCTTCTTGAGTTTAGAGCTTCGTCTTCTTGTTAGGTGAGGGTTTAGCGTACGATAGGTAGTGATGGTCAATTGGAGGAGTTGAAACTCTAACCTAGATGAATTAGGGATTGCATGAAATTGGAAGAGAGTAAAAGGGGAAACTGTCCTGTAATTGTTTGTTATGTGATTTATGATGAATGTCGAGTGATTGCTAATTGATGTGTTGGTTGATGATTGATGGCTGATCTCTATGTGTTGGGATTGGGGAAACTTGATTAACATTGATGATAAACTGATTGGAGCTAGTAAAGAGTGATAGGAGGGATGGGTATGTGAATATGAGAATTGTGAATATACTGCTGTTGTCAGTTGTGGTTGCAGAAGGGCGGTCCTGCCAATGTGGGGTCGCCCTGTTAATGAAGAACATGAGGGTAACCCTAGACTTGCGACATGGCTATCCTTGTACTTGCAGGTTGGGTGCAAGCTAGCAGTTATCCTTGTTGTGAAAATTAAATGATGTCAGTGATGCTTACAGGTGGATGGCCCTACCAATGTGGGGTCGTCCTGTGAAGGATGCACAGGAGGGTAACCCTATGACTCATGTCATGGATATCCCTGTACTTGCAGGTGGGGATGGCCGGTGAGCTAGCCATTTACCCTTAAACTGTTGGATTGTGTTGGTATATGTGATGCTAGTTTGAGATGATACTATGTGTTATTAGTCGAACTGATGTTATGTGCCGATTTGGGTGGAACTGATGATTTGTGTGATGGTGGTTGTTAATGTGTCTAGTGTTGTAGAATTATGACATGGAATTGGGTAATAGAATTGGTACATGGAATTGGCTAATGGAATTGGTACATGGAATTGGCTAGAGGAAATTGGGACTTGGTTGATTGTTGGATTTGCATTGTTGAAGTGTGTAATTGATTTGGTGTTGATCTATGGAATGTGGGTTGGAATTGGATTAATGATGGAATTGATGGTGGAATTGAGGATGGACTTGATGATTAGAATTGGATGGTATTGATGAGGAATTTGGATGAATGACATTGTTGAGGAACTTGATGGATGGTTTTGATCGATGGATTTAAGTGATGAGTGTCTGATTGTGATTAATAAATGATAGAACTGGTAGGAGTCCACACTGTCCACCTTGAGAGGTGTTGAGTTGTGTCTGGTTCACGTTGAGTGAATCACTCTGGTTAGCTACCAGGGATTGATGTTGAGTCGGTTTACGTTGAGTGGATCACCTTGGTCAAGTACTGGGGATTATTGTGGAATCGGTCTACATTGAGTAGATCACCTTGGGTTGTATTACCAAGGATTGATGGCCGGCAATGGTGGTGTGGAGCAATACCTAGGCGCCTAATGAACTCACCTAGAGAAATTAATGAGATGTGTGTGCGTGTGTGTGTGATTTGTGTATGCGCATGTGTCTTGGATGTGATTGTGGTGCCTTGTGATGTGTTGTGGACTATGTTGGATTGACCTGTGAACTGAATGGTGTCGTTGTTTTGAGCTGTGGGATTGATGTGAATGGTTTAGGATTATGACGATGTTATGAACTGTGAACTGTTAGTATGGAGAACTGCACTTGTGTGATAACCTGGATTACTTGAGGATGCTTAATAACTCACTTAGTAATTGAAATAAGGAATGTAGTGTATGTGAATGTGTGGGGGGTATGTGTGTGTATTGATGGTATTTGCGAGATGACTGGGGTGGTGATGTTGAATTGTATATGTGTCGTTCCTTGTTCTATAATGATGAGCATGTTTGGTGATACGATGTTGGACTATTATGCATGATGAACTATGTTATATTACTGTTATTATGGATGGTGAATGTTGAACTGAGAACTGCACATATGTGATCACCTAGACTATTTCAGAGAATTAAAATGTGGTATGATTGTGTCTGGTTCCATTGTGGATGTGTGTGCGGAGTTTGGAACCGCTCTGTCAGGTTAGGTTCGGCACTTAGTTAAACCCAGTGGGTTCACTCAATTTCATTAGGAAATTGATCCCCCCATCTTCCCCTTTCATGTGCGTTTGGTTAGCGAGAGTGTGTTGAGGTTTAGGTGCTCTCAGTTGAGTTCAGAGGAGTTGGAGTTGTGAAGTGAAGATTTAGTGGACTGCTTTGGAGTGACCATCATTTTGGTTTTTATATTCAGTTGACACCTTTGTTTGGGAATTTTTGTAGTCGTTTGAGTTTGGATTTCGGATTTTAGTTTTTACTCGGTTTATTTTAATGGAAGCGCTTCCGTCACACTCTTGATTTAAGTTTTATTTCAATTTTCAATGATTGTTCTTCCTTTTATTTTGTTGTTGTATCTTCGAGTGACACTCATACCGGTTTGGGATAGATGTTACAATAAAGATTTGATTCCAAGTACCCAGAATTTGCTGCTGATCCACGAAATGTGAGACTTGGGCTTACAACAGATGGCTTCAATCCATTTGGTACTATAAGCATAAGTCATAGCACTTGGCCGTTTGTGCTAATCCCATATAACACTCCACCTTGGTTGTGTATGAAGAAGACATGTCTTATATTGTCTGGCATTGTTCCTGGTCCTAAGATGCATGGAAATGACCTAGACGTCTTTATGCAGCCACTGATTGATGAGTTAAAAACTTTGTGGGTCGATGTTGAAGCTTATGATTCGGTGAAGAAAGAATCTTTCACCTTGAGAGCAGATATGGACGATTAGTGATTATTCTGGCTTTTGCAACTTGTCCAGATGGAATACACACACTGCACTGTCGTGTCCGACTTGTATGTATGATTCAGAACCACTTCGGATAAAAGCTTCTGGGAATAAACCATATTTCATGAGTAGTAGGAGGTTTTTGCCAATGAATCATCGGTTTCGATCCCAAAAGTCAAAATTTAATGGGAAAGTCGACAAAAGGGTCCATCGAGGTTTTGGCACTAGTGGCTAATATTAATATCACATTTGGTAAGACACAATCGAAATAATCGGGACCAACACCACAGTGGAGGAAAAAAAGTATCTTCTTCAATCTTTCGTACTGGGAATTTAATCTGTTGCGTCACAATCTGGATGTGATGCACATAGAAATAAATGTTTGCGATAACATTTTGTTCACATTGCTCAACGATAAGAACAAAAGAAAAGACCACTTGGCTGCAATACTAGACATGGAAGAAATGAAGATTAGAAGCCAACTGTGGCCTTTGGATGATGGTAAAACATGTCTTGCTGCCTCATTCACTCTCGATAAGAAGAAAATTGAACTAGTCTTGAAGTCATTGAAGGGAATGTCATTTCCAGATGGATATGTTAGCAATATTGCAAGATGTATGGACCTGAATAATCGTAAGATGTTAGGGTTAAAGAGTCATGACCCGCATATGCTACTACATGACTTGTTACCCCTTGCGATACGAAATGTCTTGCCCGTCTCCGTGGCAAGAGTCATAGTTGAACTTGGCTCCTGCTTAAGGAATTATGTTCTCCCGTGGTTAACATACTTGAGCTTGACAAGCTTCAAGATAGGTTTGTCATAGCTCTAGGTCACATGGAGATGATTTTTCTGATGTCTTTCTTCACTGTTATGGTGCACCTAGTGTTACATGTAGTTGATGAAGTTCGACGTGGAGGACCAGTTCAATATCGTTGGATGTATCAAATTGAAAGGTATACTCTTACATACTTTGTCTTTCTATCTAATTGAGTATGCTCTTCCAAACTGAAAACTAAAAAATTTATTATTTAGGTACTTGGGTAAACTGAAAACTTTTGTTGGAAATAGAGCATATCCAGAAGGATCAATTGTCGAAGGTTGGCTGTCAGGAGTTGTTCAATTTCTCATCATTGTATTTTAACGATGATGTTGAGACCAGATACAATCGACCAAAATGTGTCGCGACCGAGCCAGAAATTCCTACCGACGAACAAGCCTCCATCCTCATTTCGAAAGGTGTACCCATAGGAAATGGTGATTCTTTCAAACTCTCACTATTACAGTGGACTCAAGCGTTCCATTATGTGTTGGTGAACAGTCCAGCCGTACAACCATTATTGAGGTAAATAGACTGTTAGAAATTTACTATATCCACCACTTGTGCAATACCAATATTAATATTTGTCTTGTAGAGAATGTGAAGCGGAAACTAGAAGAGAGTTGGGAAGGCGTACTAGTGAAACTGCGATAAACAAAGCTGTGCACAAAAAGCTTGTTAGCTGGGTCCAGAAGAAGGTATTCTTATTAGTCTTCGATACTAGTACATATGTTAGCTATAGGTATATATAATCAAAAAACTAATATACAAATCATAACGTTAATAGATTTTGGACGGATCCACAAGTCACAGTGAGGATTTGATGACACTGGCTAGGGGACCAAACGTTCATGCAAGGCGGTTCACTATTCATGACATTAATGGGTATCACTTTCGAACGATTACTCGTGAAGAAGGCTTGGAAACCCAAAACAGTGATGTTGCTGCTTAATTTGGCACCGATAGTGTCTCGAGCTCCTCTGACAATAATCCAATTCGCAGTGACATCTGGTTCTATGGGAAACTTGTGGATATAGTCGAACTAGATTATTACTCTCGTACAATCACGCTATTTAAGTGTAAGTTGGCTGATACAATTACTCCAACAGGGGAGAAGAAAGATGCACTCGGAATAACTATGGTCAACTTCAATCACTTGCGAGATGTCGGTGACAAAGTTGAAGATGAGCCATACGTAAGCGCAAGTGATGCACGTTTGGTCTTCTATGTGGATGACACGAATGACCCAGAATGGTGTATACCAGTTCATTGCAAGCCAAGAGACACGTATAAGATGGGAGATGAGGGAGCTATTTCGCACGACTGTTGTTTATCGTTAGCTCCACAACATCTTCCTGTAACTGACAATATTCCTAATTTGCAAATTGTGGGAAGTGGTGTAATTAATTTTGAGAATGAATAGAACAATATGAAGTTTGTTATTTTATGACGATCTTCTTGTCTACCAATGTAATTGACATCCGTTGATTGCTTGTTTTCCAATCCGTTTTTTTTAGCAATGGCTTCTGGTAGTGACGATGAGGAGAGTCGGAGTCCTACTCGTTTTGTGCCTACTGGGGGCGTTGTTGTAACAGGCTCTTCTAGTTCTTCCTCTTCTAATAGACACATCCACAAGCTTACTATCATCGGTTAGTATAGTCAAATTTTCATAATAATCCATTTTTAAAATAATTAAATATTAAAAATCTGTACTTAGAGCATCATTTTGTGCAGATCGCGGCGGTCAAACTAAGGTCATCAAGATCAAGTTCAAAGACCACCGTCGAGCCACGAGCGACGAAAATAAGATCTTGTTTAACCTCCACAACCTAGGAGTCCAGCCCAGTGGCCCATTGGCATCCTTTATAGGCAAGTATGTGGGGGAGTGTGCGATGATCTAGACGTACTACCCTATCTACCCTCCCTCTTGGAAGCATGTGTCGGACGCGACTAAGACACGTGCTTTTCAGCAATTCTTCATGGTAAGATAATTTGGAACTTATCAATGAATTGAACACTACTAGCCAATTAATTGAAATTTTATTTTAAGCTCGAGTTTTTCTATTTAGGGAAAGTTTTATTGCGACTCGGACCTGCTTCCAGCTGCTCGAAAATACTAGGATCACACTATCTCGTGACTTTGGGGCAAAGCAAGGCTTGATGCGTGGCGGGAAAAGCTGAAGTATGCCAATGACAACAACCTTCCATACGAGTGGGTTCACCAAAACCGCCCCTCAAGGTTGTCCAGAGAGTGATTGGCTTGCATACATGACATATGTTGAAAGTCAGTCATTTAAGGTATTATTTTACCAAATTAACCATTTCATATACAGATCACATATTCGTTTAAAAATGAACCTTTCAACCTTTTTTTGTTCAGGATTCAGTTGCCAGAAACAAGGCCAACCGAGCATGCCTAGAAGAAAACCATATCAGAGGGTCTTGGAGGTTGTATATCGAGGAGGAGCAGCGAAAGACAGGTTTGTGACCTACGAGGGGGGCAAGTCTTCTCAAGTTCTACAGTTGGCCGAATGGAGATCCCATGAGCGCACATGATGGAGCAATAATGGTTAGTAAATGTGATTGGGTAATTCCAAATTAAGAGGATGTAATAATTATTTTGGTGTAATTTCAAATTTCAGGATAGTATTCGTCGATTGGAGGCTGTTGGATGTCTGCGAGAGTGGGGTCCATACGACTCATTGGGACAAGCTCTGAACAAGCTAGAGCATCGCGAGCATGTCTGGATGATGGGTCGACGCTTTACTCAAGTCCTGGTAATTATTAATTAGTGTAGAAATAAAATTAATATTACATTCAAGATCATTTATTCATGGTGTTCACTAACTAATTTTGTGTTATTTTAGGTATTTGGGACCAATGCGGAGTCATCATCAATGGCAACTGGAAGTATTACTTCCAGACCGACATCGGCTCGTGCCCACGATGCAGCCTACGATCAGCTTAGCCAGAAGCTCACAGCGACTGAGACCAAGCTTGCAGACACCCAGACGACGCTTGCCTTAACTCAGAAGAGGATGGGTCAACTAGAGCACTTTGTGCTTACTCTTAAGCAACAGGTCCAACAGCCATCTACTGGGTCTGCTCCAGCCATGCCTTCGTATGTGCCTCCGGTTGTGCCTGATCAGTCTGCCGCCCTTGATATTGGTGTAGATGAGCTTAGTCAGTGGTTTGATGATAATGCTGGAGATGCTTTTTTAGATGCATTGGATCAGGTATTTATATATGTTATAATTAGTAGATAATGTTAGTGTTACTTTGTAATTTCTATTATTGACAATTAGATGTTCTTTTTTTGTTATTGCAGGCTGGCGAAGCTCCTCATCCTAGGCCCAGCAGTATGAAGATTTCTGGAGTCCTTGGGAAAAATATATTGTTGTTGTATTGTGTAGTGTTGTACTATATTTGTACTGTACTATGTTACTGTAGTGTGAGTAATGTATTTATTTGTAATTTCAGTTTTAGGATTGTGTTATTATGTATGAATTTAACTCGTTTGTTTTAGTTTTAGGATTTCATTATTTCAGTCCCAATTGTGTCCACGACAGTAGCATATTCGTCCAATCCGGCAGACCACCGAAAATGGCCCATTTGAGGTCTGGACCAACCCACGAAAAGCCCAGAAAAAACTCACGGGAAAAGCCCACAAAAACCCCGTAGGAAAAAGCCCACGAAAAGGCCGCAGAAAAAGCCCATTGGAAAAGCCCAAATCATCTGGGCTCTGTCTGTGGCAGACAGCGCTTTATCGCAGGCTGTTTGCGACAGACGTTTGTCGCAGGCAGCCTGCGACAAACCACCGCCTACGACAGACGTTTGTCGCTGACACCACCTGCAATAGACGTTTGTCGCAGACACCACCTGCAATAGACGTTTGTCGCAGACACTGCCTGCGATAAATTATCTGCGACAAATGTCTGTCGTAGACGGTGGTTTGTCGTAGGCGGTCTGCGACAAACGTCTGTCGCAGACAGCCTACGACAAACCACCGCATACGACAAAGTTTGTCGCAGACGGTGCCTGTGACAAAATGCGATTTGTCGCGACTCATTTTGTCGCAGAATAAATGCAGTTTGTCACAGTCGCCACCTGCGACAAACCACGGTTTTTTCTGTGACAAAATCACAGTTGTGTTGTAATGAGAGCCCCTCCTATTCATCTGTTAATCTCCATTGTTGAATTAGAAATCAACCAGGGGCGTCTAGCCCACACTTGGTCAACCTTGTGAGTAGCAAATAAAGTAAACGGGAAAGAATATCTTCCTAGATCCTTGATCTTCGGAATGGCGATGTGAGGCCAAACACGTTTGGTACCTCCCACCACCATGCCCATGGAAACCCTTTTGGAGCACAGGAACTTTCCGTTAAGCATTCTTTCAGCAGAGAGGTCATTAGGCCTAGTGAAAGGGGTCAGGTTGAGCACCAGATCTCGTGGGTGAGAGGAATGGGGTCGGGGTTGGAGGATCCAACCATCGTTAAAGTTAGAGAGGAGAACTTTGGAAGGTATTTTTTCTATTAGAATGGTCACAAGGTGGAGAAACAATCCACCGCCAGGAAGAATCAAAGATAAAAAGGTAAAGAATACTTACTTTGTCCGTTTGGGGCAGGGTGGCTCCATCAATGAGTTGGACTATGATCGGGAAGGGGAGAGGAACATCACTTCCTAGGTTGTTTAAAAGCATTATACTGAATACGAAAGGGTTGGGTATTAGGTTTTAAGAGGATCTCGTGGAATACGACCTTGCACACTAGCAACTTCACAGGGGTTTATTTGAGAATTGAATACAAATATATTATTTGAAATTAAGATTGGAGTACTATCAGTTACTTGAGAGATATAACTAGTTGTTCGAAGATACAACTAGTTATTAAGTCGTGTAACTATTTATACTATAACTAGTTATGAAGCAATGTAACTGGTAATTAAGTAGTGAAAGTTGGTGCGAAAATTGGTAGGGTTTGGTTATGGATCGAATTCGGTCGGTCCACCAAAGTCGAGTTCAGTCGGTCACCACTTACTATAGTCATGGCCAAATTCAATTCAGATAAACTATAACTGTAACCAAATTCAAACTATTTTGAAAAGGGGTCAATATTACATAATTTTAGATATTTTAAATCATGAGTATGAATATTTAATCATCGATATGGACATTTAATTTATTATTATTGACATTAAAACCATTTATTATTCTCAAATTTGGACTTGTAATTCATGTTTTTAGATTCATGTGTGATTTTCTGTCAAATTCGATCAATGGTCGGATTTGACCTAATTGACCACAAACCGAATTAGACTCCAAAATCCATAATTGTAGCCAATTTCAAATTATATAAAATCAAATCAATTGATCATAACTGATTGAATTTGAACACGTATTCGGCCAAACTGAAAAATCAAGGGCTAATTTCCAAACCATATGTAAATTTAGTTACAAAGTTGTGAAACTAGTTATCTCTTGTAACTTGTTACGAGACTCACTGAAAATTAACTAACAGTAAAAAAAAAATTATTAGAGTCAAATGGATTGATCACCTATAAATAAGGGGAAATGATACTTTGCACCTTTTATTTCTAGCCTTTTATATCATGAAATATACATACATAGGGCTCTCTCTGGTTTGTCAAATAACAATAATTATAATTATGACTACAACTACATTTAATCTTCTTGTATTATTAGTCGACATCAGTTTGTTCTACGTCCCTGATCCACTTGGTTGCCACCCATTTCTCCCCTTTTGTTACAGCGCAACTTCCATGAAGAGATGTCTGCCAAATTCATCAAACAAAAACCACCATCTTTTAGCTCTACCAATTTTCTCCCTTCTCATTCCTACTTTGCTGCTCTCTAACATTCTTTATTATAGGAATAATAGGCGAATATATACTTCTCCCAGCAATCACTTGTTGTACACAATCAAATCAAGAAAATACTTACCGGGTCAATGGTGTTATTTGGGTGTAGCGAGTAGAAAAGAAGCCCATCTCCCTGCCTTGGTTTCACTTTCAACCCAATGCATTCTTTGAAATCATAATTTTCTGGAATGCTTATTCCATTCTGCAAAATCAAGTATCTCAAATCTGAATCACCTCCTCCCACTTTTGTATCAACATATTAAACCAAAAAGATACGAACGAAAGACATCTTACCTCAAGCGGGAACATTGTCTCCCCACCAACCTCAACATCAGATAAATACAACAAGAAAGAAGCTACCTGCATCGCATAATCCATGTCCACTTAACCCCAAGCCAACGAAATCCACATTTTTAACAATATGCTCATTCAACCAACAAGTTTAGTTACGGTTTTAAATTGCAATGCTGATATGCATCTCTATGCATAAGGGGCAGAAGATTGTTAGGGTGTTAGATCTAGATAAAAACTAATGTGCAGAGCTCTTTATTCAAGGATGGAAGGTATTTTCGTCTGTGTTGCACGTAATCTTGCAGATACCACTAAATTGATTTTTCAAACTTCCATCTTAGGAGTCGTTCGAGTGATGGAACTATCCTATCGCATGGAAACTACATCTTTTTTTTACATGTTTTGATGAAATGGATGTTATGCCAGAAAAATAAAATCTCAACCCAAGTGGAATTGTGTTCCAAAGCTACTCAAGGAGAAATTTAACTTTTTTAAAAATCCTTTCTATCCCTCAACTCAACTAGCCTCTTACAACCTCTTCCAATCTCATCTCAACTTTCTTCTACTTACCTAGACTTAACATTCCTAAGAAACATGATTCCACCTCCCAAACGACTCCTTAGAGACTAGTAGGACTGTCAGACTCAGACATTGTTACATGGCAACTGCAGTATACAGCAGATCATTATGCAATGCAATTTCCACAAGTGCCTTCTGCGGTATTTATATTGTCGTGGACCGGCAATTTCATGTATGGAAATCAGTCATCTAACAGTCAACGAGTGGAATGAGTGCACCAACAAGTCGCATTACCAATAATTAATTATCACTATAAAAACTCACACCAAGTTTTGAGCACACACTTACCCGTTGACTCTTTTGAGGACCATATTCTGATGGATTGAATGCATCATAGTGAGAATCATACTTTTGGCCAACCTCATAACGAAGAATATTGAATGCCTGAAAGAGGGTGAAAGCAGTAGAGAACTTTAGAGTAGCCCTGAAATGAGATGTTAAATACTCAAAAGGGAAATAGTAAGAAGCAGATGAGAACTAGCTGTTTCGTTATTTACCATTTATCAACATACTAATACCTATATTTTCGTTAATACATTGGCCAAGCTCAGATACATGTACTGTAATTTCTTCCTGAAGCTATTAAATAGAGATCTATTATAGAGGATGGAGAAGAAGGTTTCAGAAATTTATTAGCTTCACTGGTCTACCTCTCCATGGGCTTTTGGGATCATACTCGCCCTAGCAATTTTTTCTTCAATCACATCCAAGACGCCTGTGTCATCTTCAAAAGAACTTATGAACACGCCAGAGCTGCTTGGAAAGGAAGACATAAGCTAACAATGACGACAGAATATACCAATAAAGATGATCTGTTGATGTCAGTTGCATGCAATTTATCTATCAAATTAAACTAGGTTTTTGTAGCGCGCGATGCTGCTATATAATGTAATCGATGCGTGGTATAAGTGTGCTTACCCAATACTTCAAAACGTGTGAATCGACATGTAGTGTAAGTGTACTTCATTCATAAGCTAACAATGACGACAGAATATACCAATAAAGATGATCTGTTGATGTCAGTTGCATGCAATTTATCTATGAAATTAAATATGAGACAACTTATAAGCAGTGTCGACTTCAATTGCCTAAGACACAATGACATTGATATCACACAAGCAAGTGCTAGTACCTTGTTCTTACTCCCTCTGTACTCTCTTCTGTTTCTCCCTTCCGTAAAGCCAAAGTTGACGGCTTTAGATGTGGCTTTGCCAAACTAATTATGCTTTCACATTGCTCTGCAGTGGCAAAATTAGGGAAGTACAATGCACGAGGTTTCCAACTCAGGACCTGCATATAGGTGATAGGTCATATCCAACAAAGAAAAGGAAATTAATGAAAGACTGCATTAATACTGGAAGTATTGTCATCAAGAAACATGCGTTGACATCAATCAAATTCTTCTCAGATTTGCATTTTTTCGATTGGGATAAAAACCATCCACTGAAATGTTAAACCTTTCCAAAATCACATGCTTCAAGGTCAAACCAATCATCTTTGAAAAAAACAGTAAGAGCTCAAAATACTTCCTCTGGGATCCATCGCAACCAAACACACATAACCTAAAATGAAAATACATGAACAAGCAGAGCAGTCTCGACTTCACGTTTAGCAGACCACGGCCTCAATCCCATAGGTACCAACAACCACGGACGAGATTTAGGACTCTGAGAAACCCTAAACTAAGAAATAAATAAAAACAGAAGCGGCTCAATTAGAGCCCTTTCTCCAGTAATGCATGTGAATAAATCACTGGATGGAGATATCACATTCCCGCACTACTACATGTATATGAAAGTAACTAGCTGAGTCGTTTCTTTTGTTTACAAACGCAGAAAAATTACAGAAAGCTCAATTTTCTCTCCTCCCAAGTACAGATCACAATTCACAAAAAAGAAAAGCACATATCACAGTTCATTAAAAAATGCACATATGTCATTAAAAAAATGCACAGATCACAGATCATAATACGAAAATATCCCAGATCCAGTAAGCAAAGCATAAATATTTAAGTAACTAAAAGAAAGAGAAAAAAGGAACCTGGAAGGGAATAAGCGTGATGGAATCATCTCCAGACTGTCCTTGAGGTAGTAAATTGTAGTCGACATTCTTTGTCTCCGGCAATGAAGACTGCAGCTTCCGCGACATGGAGATGAGACCAGGATCCTCCTACCAGAAGAAGGAAATTGGAGAAATCAGATACTGGAGAAAAAATTCATCGACTAGAAGCTGAACGGAATCAAACAATTCAGTGAAAGAGATCGGCATACTTGAGAGATAAGAGTGGAGGTAAAAAGGCCGGCGAGGAAGAAGAAGAACAAGGAGCAGAAGAAGATGACATATAACCCTAACTTCCCTCTCAACTTGACGATGAAGTGGTGGCCCCTGGAAGGTTTGACAGTTTTCATGATCCTTGCTGGGCGATGATCGGAAGAAGCGAGCAGTGATCCAGGGCGTAGAAGAAAAGGGAAACTGTAAATCGGTGTAGATTGAAATTGAAATGGCGGACTTGACTTAGTTGGCGGTCAGTGGAGACTGGGGAAAGAGGAAGACAATGGTAATTTTGAGGGCGGGAATTGGTAGACAAAAACAAATTAAGCGATATAATTTTGCCTTTTGGGCGTGCCTGACAAAACACAGTTTCTGAAATTTTGCTTTCTATTCATGTTGTAGAATGGCCGTTGTGGGACGTTGACCAGTAATACAGACTTCTGTAAATTTGGTAACTGGTGAATTTGTCGGTCTACTGCTAGTAATTACGCGCGGATTATGTATGGTGAGAAAAATATGAAATTTTTTATATAAGAAATGGCTATAGTATCACTCAGTTGTTAAATTGTACCATTCATTTACTTTATGAATGGTACAATTTAATAACAAATGGTACCACACATAATAACATTGTGATCATACCACTTAAAATATGCAAAAATTATAATTTTCAATAATCAAAATAATAACACACCCTTATTAATGCATGGCCAACATGAATGGTATAATTCCAATGTATACTGTAATTGTACCATTCGATGTTAGATTGTACCATTCATAAAAATACATGAATGGTACAATTTCACAATGAATGGTACCATCACATAATATACAAAAGTACAATATACGAACGAATGATACAACTACGTGATGAACGGTATCATCACATTGAATAATTATTAATAAAAGAAAAGATAAAATGTGAAAAATACAAAATAAATCAATAACCGTAAGAACCATGAAACGTGAAAAGTGGGGAGGTGGGTGGTTATTTTTTATTATTATACATTTACTAATATACCCTTTGGTACATTTAATACCATTTAATTAAATATATCAATCCAACGGTCCAGATTCGATTTCTTAAATAAGAAATTTTAATGATTTCTCACCATAAAATCTCCCAATTACGTGTTATCGAAATTGGATTGGGAGATTTTAAGGTGTGATTTCTTATTTAAGAAATTGAATCTGGATCGTTGGATTTGTATCCAGTACCAAATGTACTAAATGGTATATTAGTAAATCTATTATCTATACTAATATATATACATATATATTTTCACCCCCTTTATTCTTTCTCCCCTTAACTTTAGGGATTCCACCAATCATAAATTTTCTTTTCTTTTTTAATTATCATTTAGTTTTTTCATCTCTCATTTATACCCCACTCTCCTACAATTTAGCTTTTAGCCCAAAAAATAATAAGTATTAAATTTTTGTTTCACTTTATTTTTTACGTAAACTCTAATACTTAAATTTATTCAAAAAAAAAGTTAAAAATTATTAATTAATATTTCAGTTTTAATTCTATTTTTTAATATAGGTCCACTTTTTTCATCGCTTTTAGTCACCAAAATAATTATTATTTCATTTACTTCTAACTCTAAATTATATTCAGTAACAAAAATAAAAATTATTAATTAATGTTACAAGTATTATTTAATTTTAATATAGGTTCAAATTTTTAGATTATTTTAAAATTTATCTTTTACACGTTTTACGTCAATTAGAAAAATAACTTCACTATTCAAAAAATGAAAGATATTATTTATGCATATTATTCTTCCGACATTACAATTTATAAGTGAAATTAACTGATATATTTTATATAATTTATAAGTGAAATTAACTGATACATTTTATATTATATATATATATATATATATATGGAAAACACTCCGGTGCACCCACTTAAAGTGGGTGCACTGGGTACACCCACTAACGTTTGTGCTATCTAAAGTGAAATTTTCATTGAACTAATCGTTTATATCAATAGATTTAGTCTTAATAAGTCTAAATTGAGCTTAGTTACAATTTTTAGTCATCATAGTATAAGATTATACCTAATGTTCTTCAGGTTTCTTTCTACAACTGCTTTTTTTCTCAATATGATGGATTATCATCTCTACCAAATTAGTTTTTTGTTCAAATCGTCCTATATATCCTTTAACAACATGTAGATTCTTATACTCAAAAAAAAATATTAAAAACATGTTTATCTATCAAAACGTTAGTGGGTGTACCCGGTGCACCCACTTTTAGTGGGTGCATATATTATATATATATATATATATATATATATATATATATATATATATATTTCTGGACATACTAAATAGCTAATCACAATTTTTATGGTATGTATACTTAATATTACTGCTACATAAAATTAATGGGATTTTTACATCTATTTTTTTTTACAAATACAAAAGATGGTATTCTGGCACTTAAATAACATGAAATTTAACCACATTTAATTTTTTATTAACATAATTTTTTCATTTATTTTAAAACATGGATTTTGCGTTTATAATTTTATTTTCTAATCAATAAATTAAATATTAAGTTTATAAAATTAATATTTATAAAAAAATGAGCAATCAATGATTGAATATAAATAATTTAATTAACTGAAGATATACAAATAAGAACAATATCATATATTACCTTGAGAAACTAATTTTTGATTATTTTCATCTATATATATTATCTCTAAACAGAGTTAAAAAAACATGCACTATTTACTGTAATTATACTTTACATATTATAAATTATATATCATATATAAAATTTAATAAGATGTTAATAATTGAATCATGTGCACTTTGACCACAATACTACATTTATCTAATCTATTGAAAACATTTGATGATTTCTTCAACATTTTTATCTTTAAAAATTTATTTCAGAATTATGATTTAAACCTTTGAATATCTTCAAAATTAAATTAGCAAGGGAAAATTTTTAGACATAAATAATTATATTAATAGAAGAAATATTAATATCTATCTTTGAAATTATTAGTTATTATATATTAGGATATTAAATAAATAGTTATAAGGGCTTAAATTAAATATAGTAATAGAGAATATAAAATATATAAAATAAATTCAATAAAAAATATTTACATTGAGGGGTAAAGTGATAGTTTAATTTTCCAAAATCAAAATATTTTTTATATAGGTGATTGAGTTTCTAACACCCTTCTATTGATTCTTCCGAAAAATTTTCTATCTAGAACTAACTAATCACATACTTAACAAAATATTATAAATAATTTTACTCCTTCTCTCCTTAAATGTAGCTAACCAACCAATCACAAATTTTCTTCCTTTTTTCAATTTTTTTTTTGTTGCCTTAAATAACTCCCGCATGAGCACTGGAGATAGCCATGCATTCGGAAAATTAAGGGCACAACCAAGCCGTAAGGTTAACCACACCCCGACTTGGGAGGATACGAAGCGCATGACGAGCCACATAATGGGCAGTCATGTTAGCTTGCCGCGGAACAGCAAGAAGCCGGAGCTGAGGGAGCGAGGCAAGCAGGCTGCAAACGTCCGCCACGAGGGTACCCCCATCTCTTGAAAGAAAAAGCCGATTGGAGATGACTCGTAAGACTTCCGTGGCATCTCCTTCAATATCCACTTCTAACCATCCCATATCTCGGCAGAGTAGGCATGCATCGCGGACAGCTAGCAATTCAACCAAAAAAGAATTTGTAATACCAGGGTAAGAAATACATGTGGCAAATAGAAGCCCCCCCCCCCCCCCCGCAGAGTCTCGGACCACAAGACCGCTAGCACCACCTAGATCAGTAGCGAGGGCCTCATCCACGTTGATCTTAAGTCTTGGAAACTGAGGGGGCGACCAGACTTGAGAGCGAAGAGGAGGAGGTTGAGAGGAAGAGTGACGGGGGGGCAGGAAGAAAGGAGAGGTTCTCTACATCCAAAGAGAATTGTCTGTGAAGGGCTGAGAAGGAACTTTAAAATTTTTCAAAAACAACCCAATTCCTGGATTTCCACAGTCTCCACCAAGCAAGAACCCAACGAGGTCCTTCCAAAGGTCGGTTTGAGAGAATGAATCTCCAGGTGATCGCTGGGTGAGTATGAGGAATTGCATCAAGGTCTAAATTCACAGCATGGAAAAACCGTCGGGCAACCACACAATGGTAGAGGAGATGCTCTAAAGTCTCCCGGCGGAATCCCCCCTCGGGAGAATTGGAACTAAAAAGGACATGTCGTTGGGGCAAGGGAGCAACCCTCGGACAATTTATCCCTAATGTTGAAATCTTACATAATCTCCCACAGAAACAATTTGAAAGCTTGAGTTTGCACTAAATCCCAAATTGACTCATAGGAACGGACATAGTCAGGTGATGCGAAGCCTTCCCAGAAGGATCGACTCACACCAATACTTATTATCACCCACGAGAACCTAACCTTTGAAAACCGCGGAGAATCCTTGAAATCACTAAGTATTGACTTTAGAACCCAATAGTCGGTCGAATTGGTGGGCCACAACAAAGGTGATAGCCTTATGTGAAAACAAACCTTAAACTAATGCAACAATCGAGCAAAGATTGAAGGAAATAGAACTAAGTTCTGAAATTCAATAATCTCTAAACGTGTGTCAAAATGATGGCCGAGGCCCTCTAATTTAGCTAGGGTGGCCAAGGCGTTCCAACCTAACAAGGAAAAACTAAATAATCCTAAATTAGTCAAGGAATATTAAAAATAACGAAGTGGCCGACATGAAACTCCTAAACGCAATGAGCAACCCCAATCGGCGATTAGGGACACCGGTTCCTTCGGTGATGGAAACTCGGGGCGGGTGACTCGACGCGGCTAGAAAGGCCCGAACCCGCGCGGTGGCATTTCTGTAATTACCGCGGGTTCCGGGTGACCGGGTGGTCGGGTGGTCGGGTGGCGTCCTTCGGTGCTGGTGACTGGCTCGGCATCAACTGCTTCGGACCCGGTGCTAGGGTTTTGGTGATGTCGGGCTGTTCTGGCCTTCTGCTGGACATTTCCTCGGACAAGTGAGGTTCCTCCCAAGTCTTTTGACCTCCTGAGTCTTCTGGCTTCAACTTGTCCGCCAGATTCTGAGTGTGGAGTAGGGTTAGCCGGGGCAGGGGCTGGTTGGCCGTATCCGTCGGGCCGGAGTAGTGTCCTTCGAGCTTTTGCCTCCATTATTGATCTTCTGTAGGCCATCAAGGGTCAGCACCGTGCATCCTTCCCTGATGAACCTCTGGTCTAGTTCCTCGTGCTTGGCTCGACTCCAATCTCCTATGTAAGCGGTGACCCGAGTCTTGAAGGCTTTAACTTGGCTCCGGGTCAAGGGCAGATCTGGCCGTGTCCAGGGCACCGGGGGTTCATCATTCCCCTCTTCTTGAGGAGGATTCGTCCTCGAATCTGTTTCTACAAAATCATCATCATAGAAAGGAGTTAAGTCAGCAACATTGAAAGTAGCACTTACACCATAGGTGTTAGGCAAATCTAAAACATAAGCATTATTATTTATTCTCTCAAGGACAGTGTAAGGTCCGTCTCCTCTTGGCAGCAACTTAGATCTCCTTTGCTCAGGGAATCTATCCTTTCTGAAGTGGATCCACACTTGATCGCCGGGTTGGAAGATTTTCTCCTTTCTCCCACGGTTTGCATTCCTTAGGTATTGAGCTGTCCTCTTTTCAATGTTGGCTTTGGCTTTCTCATGAAGCTTTCGAACATACTCAGCCTTGGTGTGTCCATCTGCATCCAAAAACTCGTGTATAGGCAATGGTGATAAATCCAATGGGGTTAGGGGGTTAAAACCATAAACCAATTCAAAAGGAGAGTATTGAGTGGCTGAGTGGATAGATCGGTTGTAGGCAAACTCAACATGGGGTAGACAGTCCTCCCAAGTCCTAAGGTTGGACTTAATGATGGCTCTAAGCATTTGGGATAGAGACCGGTTGACAACCTCTGTTTGGCCATCAGTTTGAGGGTGGCAGGTTGTGGAAAACATAAGCTTGGTACCTAGTTTAGCCCACAAGGTTTTCCAAAAGTAGCTTAGGAATTTTGAGTCTCGGTCAGAAACAATGGTCTTAGGAATGCCATGGAGTCTAACTATTTCTCCAAAGAATAAGTCAGCTATGTGGGATGCATCATCAACTTTATGGCATGCAATGAAATGGGCCATTTTTGAAAACCTATCTACAACCACAAAAATTGAATCTTTGCCCTTCCTAGACTTAGGTAATCCTAGAACAAAATCCATAGATATGTCTACCCAAGGGTGTTCGGGGATAGGCAAAGGGGTGTATAAACCAAAGGGTTGAAGGTGTGACTTAGCTCGTTGGCATTTGGCACATTGGTTGATGATCTTCTCTACTTCTTTCCTCATCCTAGGCCAGTAGAAGTGTTCTTTAAGGCAAGCTACAGTCTTGGCAACTCCAAAGTGACCCATGAGACCTCCTCCATGAGCTTCTCTTATGACTAGGGTTCTGCTTGAATGGCTCGGGTAGCATAGCCTAGCTCCCTTGAACAAGTATCCATTCTGCCTATAATAATCCTCAAACCCTACATGTTGGCATGACTCAAAAATATCTTTAAAGTCGGGGGTCAGTCACATATAAATCCTTGATATGCTCAAAACCAATGAATTTGGAACTCAGGGCAGTGATTAGGGCATACCTTCGAGAAAGGGCATCGGCTACCACATTCTCCTTACCTTGTTTGTAGTGGATGATGTAAGGGAAGGACTCAATGAACTCCACCCACCTTGCATGCCTTTTGTTCAATTTATGTTGAGCCTTTAAGTATTTAAGGGACTCATGATCGGTTCGAATTATGAACTCCTTGGGCCACAAGTAATGTTGCCAAGTCTTCAAGGCTCGGACCAGGGCATACAGTTCTTGGTCGTAGGTGGGGTAATTGAGGGTGGCACCACTCAATTTTTCACTGAAGTAGGCGATAGGTCTCCCTTCTTGCATCAACACAGCTCCAATTCCTACCCCCGAAGCATCACACTCGATCTCAAAAGGTTTTGAGAAATCGGGTAGCTTAAGCAAGGGGGCTTCAGTGAGTTTCTTCTTAAGTGCTTCAAAGGCTGCCTCTTGAGGTGCTCCCTAATGGAAGGGAACATTCTTCTTAATGACAGCCGTAAGAGGGGCAGCTATGGTGCTAAAGTCCCTCGCAAATCTTCTATAGAAGCTTGCAAGCCCATGGAAGCTTCGGACATCGATGATGTTCTTTGGGGTTGGCCATGACTTGATTGCTTCGATCTTGTCCTCATCAACCCTAATTCCTGTAGAGCTAACAACAAAGCCAAGAAACACAAGGTGATCGGTGCAAAAGATGCACTTTTCCATATTTGCATATAGTTGTTCTTGTCTTAGGGTTTCTAGGACAGATTTCAAGTGGTCTAGGTGTTCTTCTAGGGTTTTTGAGTAGATTAGAATGTCATCAAAATAGACTACTAAAAATTTCCCTATGAAAGGCCTAAGAACTTGATTCATTAATCTCATGAAGGTACTAGGTGCATTAGTCAAACCAAAAGGCATAACCATCCATTCATACAAACCTAGTTTAGTTTTAAAGGCAGTTTTCCATTCATCACCTTCCTTCATTCGGATTTGGTGATAGCCTGATCTTAAATCTATCTTAGAAAAGATTGTGGCTCCATGCAGTTCATCAAGCATATCATCTAACCTAGGGATGGGGTGTCGGTACTTAACTGTGATGTTATTGATGGCTCGACAGTCGACACACATCCTCCAAGTTCCTTCCTTCTTTGGCACAAGGATGACCGGCACGGCACATAGGCTCATGCTTTCTCTCACATAACCCTTGTCCA